>JAMZAV010002628.1:0-85539 GCA_024449915.1 Sweltsa coloradensis
TAAGACTGACCAGGTGAACCTAGACACGCGAGATAAATCATAACATTGAGTAAATACAAGGATACAGACCCAGGGAACGAACCTCCGATACGTATCACTTCGTTGTAGAGATAAATAAATAAATAAATAAATTTTATTTAGAGTGCCCACTCAGTTATATAATTGATTTTCAGTGGGAGACTTTAAATCAAAGTGACCAAGCCAACCCTGCAGGCCCCGACGCAATCGACGAGTGAGCGATAACAACCAAAGATCGATATTTTTAATAGAAAATATAGCAATCAGTTGTTCATTCGTTTTCTAGTTATTTATATTTATTGTGTATTTATTAACTTTATTTATACGCGCCAAAATGTGCTCCACTTCAGCTGACTTTTCAGTAATCATTCTACTTCTGCGCATGCGCGCCTGGCTGCACTGTCATTTACGCCGTTGCGAGAGTTTTCATGCTGTAGCAGTCGGCACTTCGTGTCTGGGAGCAGATCGGGACAGTCACTAGGCTTATAGCCTCGTCAGCTATTTGTGTACAGCCAACGCCCCCTTGTAGAGTGCATTTCGCGTAAGCCATGTTATTACTTGTTCGTTATTAATTATTCTTATTCACAGTTTATTGTTTGTTGCTCACTTTGTACCTGTATTTATTTGTACAATATAATATTCGTGTGTTAAACCTTGCCAAGCCGTACATTATTTTATTTCTTTGAACTGAAACATTGCTTTGTCGTCCTTACCACGACATAATTTTTGGTGACCCCGACGTGATTAGTACATTGCATTGCAGACGTGATTTGAATATTTCATTGCAATACGCGATCTTATTTTCTACTACGTATTTTCTTCAACGTATTTTCGACTACCTACGAAGCCTACGAACATTTAATTACCAGCGAGGGGCGTATTTTCAAGCAACGTTTTCTGTCTCCACGCCCGTGCTCAGGCAATGCGCGATCAGTGACCTACATTCTCAAGCTTCAAGCAAGACCTAGTGCCTACTTACACAGTGCACACATCGATTATTCAAGCAAGGCCGATCCCGACCTGTTCCCGAATATTCTCCGAGATATTTGACCGACGTTTTTCTACTACTCTTAGGCCTACTATTCCTATAGGCCTAAGCATCGAGAAGTCGCCTACTTCTCACGCAAATCAAGCATCAAGCAAGGCCTAGTGCCTACTTTCACACGTCGATCATTCAAGCAAGACCTACTCCCGATCGGTTCCCGATTATTCTCCGAGATCTACGCACGACCTAGTGACCTTCACCCGAGCTCTTCATAGCTCGCCAAGCGCAGCCAGATGACGTGGATGGAAGAAATGCAGCCCTATTCCTGAGATTCTCCGAGACTACGCCCACCTGACACCTGCAGCTGCCTTGATCTTGGACGACAAGCCAGATGTCACCTGTTCGACCCAGTGACCCACATCCAAGCTCTGTCACCAAGGTTAGTACTAAGTGAGGTTCCTGTTGGCCTAGTTTTCTGTTTTTCACTCTAGGCCTACCTTTCTATTCTTCCAACCTTATTTTTTCACGTCTTTATGCCAATCTATTCCATTGCCTTATATTTTTCTACCTAACATTCTGACTGTAATTGAGCATTGTCTAGCACTCGCGTCGTAATTATGACTACCCCAGCTGAGTTAGCCAAGGCGGAAGCAGCCAAGGTCAAATTACTCATTAAGCAGCGCGGACACGTAAAGGCACGTCTCACTCGTCATAAAACCTTTGTCGATGACTTTGATGAATCTAAACCACTCTCGCTATTGTCCGTGCGAATAAGCAGCATCGATGAATGTTGGCCGGAATACGATCGTATTCAAACACAGCTAGAAGAGTTACTTGCTGACACCGAAGCATCGGTTGAGTTAGTAGAAGACAGAGTTATGTTTGAAGAATAATATTTTGAACTAAATGCTCGCATCCAGGACTATTTGCATCCACATACTCCTCAAACCCCTCATTCTGATTCTGCTCAATCCACTGCCACTCTGACAACTAATGCCATCAAGCTTCCAACCATTGAATTGCCTACTTTCAGTGGTTCCTACGAAGATTGGCAACAATACCAAGACACATTCTCTTCCCTAATTGATTCTAATGAGTCACTCAATAAAATCCAAAAATTCCATTACCTCAAGGCTTCCCTTCAAGGCGATGCACTAAACGTTATTCATTCTCTTGAGGTATCTAGTGTTAATTATGACACAGCATGGGATTTATTAAAGTCTAGATTCGCTAACAAAAGAATCATAATCACAAAACATATTCAAGCGCTGTTCGAGTTACCGAACTTACAATGCGAATACATTACTTCACTTCGACCCCTTGTCGACAACGTTCAAAAACATATGCGCGCACTTGCGACTTTGGGCGAACCTACCCAGCACTGGGACTCGTTGATGGTGTATATGATAACTTACAAATTCGACTCTGCTACCCGGCGCCTTTGGGAAACTCATTCGGTTACTCTCACCGAAGTAAAACATAAGAACCTAATTCAGTTTCTAAATGATCGTTGCGTCATTTTAGAAGCATGCAATTCCGGTAGGCATACTTCTGATATCAAGGATAGGCCTAACTCTAGAAAATCCCCGGTTCACAAGCCATCTACGTCATTTGTGACTTCAAGCCCGCAGCTCAAATGCCTACTCTGCAAGCAATCACACTCACTAATGCAGTGCGATAAATTCATTGCTCTATCTATCCAAGATAGGGTTCAGAAGGCTAGAAACCTGCACATTTGTCTCAATTGTTTGAAATTTGGACATCAAACAATTCAATGCAAAAATCCTAGAACCTGCAAGAAGTGTCATAAGCGGCACCATACTATGCTACACTTGGGTGAAACCACTGGACCACCATCAGAAGCTGTTCCACCCATAGTTTCTACAAGCTCGCAAGGCAATGGGGAGGTAGTTCTCGCTACAGCCATAATTCTTATAGCTAATTCTACTGGCACTTTCTTCCCTTGCCGCATACTTCTTGATTCGGGCTCCCAATCGCACTTTATGACTGAAGCTATGGCCCAATCGCTAGGATTGAAGCGAAACAAAGCGCGCACACCCATACTGGGAATTAACAAGCAGTCAGCCACAGCATCTCACACTGTGCAGACTAAAATTAAATCACACTTCAATTCCTATCAAGCCGACCTGGAATTTCTGGTCATCAATAAAATCACGGGTGAATTGCCATTATACGAGGTAGATATCAGAGACTGGAATCTTCCACAAAGAGTAAAACTTGCAGATCCCCAATTCAATATGCCGCGGGGCATAGATGCTCTCATAGGAGCAGAAATATTCTTTGAACTATTTTGCTTAGGCCAAATCAAAATGGGTAAAAATCTTCCCATAGTTCAAAAAACCTCGCTCGGCTGGGTTGTGACAGGTAAGGTGTCTCGACCTGGCAATTCAATGCAACCAATGCAATCGAGCCCTCGATTATGCCATTTGAGCACTGAAACTAGACTTGACAATCTACTCACTGCGTTTTGGAAGATTGAAGATTGTTCCAAAATGTCTTCTCCTAAACTATCCAAGCAAGAAGAAGCATGCGAAGATCACTTCCGTTCACACTTCCAGCGCACACCAAGCGGCCGTTACACAGTACAATTACCATTTAAACAAGATCCGCAAGGGTTTGGAAAATCAAAGGACTAAGCTATTAAAAGATTTAAGAACCTAGAACGTCGTTTATCTTCGAATAACATACTGAAAACACAATACTGCGATTTTCTCAATGAATACCTGGAACTCAATCACATGGAGTTGGTTGAGGAACAAACTGAACCTGAAAACTGCTACTATCTTCCTCACCATCCAGTTCTTAAATCTTCAAGAACAACTACTAAATTACGCGTTGTCTTTGACTCTTCAGCAAAGTCATCCAGTGGCCAATCATTAAATGAAATGCTAATGGTTGGAGCAACCATTCAACGTGATTTGTTTTCAATAATGCTGTCCTTCCGTATGCATGTTTATGTTTTCACCACAGACATCAAGCAGATGTACAGGCAAATTCTGGTTGAACCCACTCAAACAGACTTCCAACGCATCGTGTGGCGGAACAATCCTGACGAGGAACTACAAACTTACCGGTTGTCTACAGTAACCTATGGTACTGCTGCTGCACCCTTCCTTGCAGTAAGAACGTTACACCAGCTCGCTGAAGATGAGAAGCATGGGGGCCTTCAAATTCCAACTCGACACCTTCTCGCGGTTTGGCCCGTGAATAGGGGAGTTTCACTCCCTGAAACTAATGGCGAGCTCTGGGTCGTCGTTGGGGAACCCCTTCCTTTTGACTACCTCCCCGACGGCGACGACAAAGACAACACGGACGGATGATGACACAGACGGAGAAGACCAGGACGTGGGGGAACCCCTGCCCACCCCATACGCTTGTGGCTGGTTCTGACCAGCACAGGCTTTGTCCACCCCTTGTCCCCCCGCGTCATCCCTTACGTCCCTCCCTTCGTCTCGATTAGCCAAGTTGCATAAATATGAGACGTAAAGCAATATCCAATACAAAATACGGGGCCATCAAATTCCAACTCGCAACTTTCTCGTGGTTTGGCCCGTGATTAGGGGAGTTTATCTCCCTGAAACTAATGTGCGAGCTCTGGGTCGTCGTCGGGGAACTTTCCCCTTCCCTTTGACTACCTCCCCGACGGCGACGACAACGACAACACGGACGGATGACACAGACGGAGACGACCACGACGTGGGGGAACCTCTGCCCTCCCCATACGCTTGTGGCTGGTTCTGACCAGCACAGGCCTGTCCACCTCTTGTCCCCCCGCGTCATCCCTTACGTCCCTCCCTTCGTCTCGATTAGCCTAGTTGCATAAATATGAGACGTAGAGCAATATCCAATCAAAAAATAAAAATTGTGTTGTGTAGGTCAATTGAAAGGTGATATCCATAAACCATAGCCCTAGGTCTAATTAAGGGTATGAGCCCAGGGGAAAAAATGGACTAGAGCACAGCTATGCTAATCGTAAAAATCGAGAAAATAGAACCATTAAAATTAGGTATTTGGAAACATTAAACCATTCAAATCTAGAGGCCCTTACGTCCCTTTCTTCGTCTCGATAAGCCAAGTTGCATAGATATGAGATATAGCAAGGGCCTTCAAATTCCAACTCGACACCTTCTCGCGGTTTGGCCCGTGAATAGGGGAGTTTCACTCCCTGAAACAAATGGCGAGCTCTGGGTCGTCGTCGGGGAACCCCTGCCCTTTGACTACCTCCCCGACGGCGACGACTAAGACAACACAGACGAATGATGACACAGACGGAGACGACCACGACATGGGGGAACCCCTGCCCTCCCCATATGCTTGTGGCTGGTTCTGACCAGCACAGGCCTGTCCACCTCTTGTCCCCCCGCGTCATCCCTTACGTCCCTCCCTTCGTCTCGATTAGCCAAGTTGCATAAATATGAGACGTAAAGCAATATTCAATCAATCAATCCAATCAAGCAAATTCTAGCATTCATAGTCGGGGACCTCCCACCCTCCTTTTTATGTCATTATCGACGTGACAGTTACGTCGTACGATTGATGACGACTGCGACTTGAAAACCCTCCCAACCTTTCCTCCTCTGGGCCATCAAATTCCAACTCGCAACATTCTCGTGGTTTGGTCCGTGATATGGGGAGTTTTTCTCCCTTAAACTAATGGCGAGCTCTGGGTCGCCGTCGGGGACTTTCTCCTTTCCTTTGACTACCTCCCCGACGGCGACGACAATGACTACACGGACGGATGATGACACGGAGACGACCACGACGTGGGGGAAACCCTGCCGTCACCATATGCTTGTGGCTGGTTCTGACCAGCACAGGCCTGTCCACACCTTGTCTCCCTTGCGTCACTCCCTTTGTCTCGATTAGCCAAGTTGCATAAATATGAGACGCTAAGCAATATCCAATCAAAAAATCTTTCCTCCTCTAACCCATGGCTGGTTGTCTTTAGCATAGCCATGGGGTGCATTGAGCTTTCCTCTCTGAATTTCCTGAGCTTGTGTGGCGCATTGTTACCTTACGATTGATGCGCCCTTAATTCATCCAAATTACCTAAAACTTATTTTGGGTTTGTTTTTTAAGTGCATGGTTTCCGGAGTTACGTTATTATGTAGAACTTTCCTAAAGAAAATGTTATTTTTGTTGAAGCTAGACTAACAGCCGTAAATATTACTGGATTTCCTTGTTTAATTCATCCCAATCTATAAGTATACTAACAAAATATATATTAACAACATGGGTTGCGTCAGTCCTAACTGAATTTAGTAGGAGTTATATTTGTTTCCTAAAAATTTTACTTTATTTACTTATTTGAAACTGTTTATATGCCAAACTAAACAGGTTGTGCTAAACCATGAGCTTAATGTGTAATTTTTGGCAATCGATGTATTTTAAATGGTCTATAGCGTGCACGTGCGGTCTGCATTGAACTCCAGACAACAAAGAATCAGCGCGCGCATCGTGTGCATGCAGACAGCCACAGACGCCTATGCAGCACTAGCAGTCAGTCAGTCTGTTGTTCTTGTTCGAGGTGGACGTGTTTTGTCTACGCTCTTTAGTCTGTTCTTGTTTATTCTCTACTGCACAAGAAGTTGGCTTCTCTTGTGATGTGTTGTTTGGGCAAGTCTTGGAACTTCAACCTTTGACACATGAGAACTCGCCACTTTCTCCCCTTACCCGTGGTTGGTTCTGACCAGCACGGAACTTTCCTCTCCATCTCCCCTAGGCTAGAGTGGCGCATTATGACCCAACGTTTGACGAGCCCAGAATTCGAATAAACAAACAATTTAACAAATCATTATGTTTGTTGACTTCAGTAGATAGTATGTTCTGTCGACACTCAAATTCCAACTCGCAACATTCTCGTGGTTTGGCCCGTGATAAGGGGAGTTCTTCTCCCTGAAACTAATGGCGAGCTCTGGGTCGTCGTCGGGGAACTTTCCCCTTCTCTTTGACTACCTCCCCGACGGTGACGACAATGACATCACGGACGGATGATGACACAGACGGAGACGACCACGACGTGGGGGATCCCCTGCCCTCTCCATACACTTGTTGCTGGTTCTGACCAGCATAGGCCTGTCCACCCCTTGTCCCCCCGCGTCATCCCTTACGTCCCTCCCTTCGTCTCGATTAGCCAAGTTGCATAAATATGAGACGTTAAGCAAAATCCAATCAATCAATCAGTGTTGTACTCAGTCTGCGATTTTGAAGTTTGCCAGTGTTGCGTTTGGTTCAGTGTGATTATTAAGTCGATTGGGTTGTTGCTAAAACAAACTGTTTTGTTGGTTCGTCTTTATACTCGGGTATAATCAGTGTGGATCAGTATGGAATATTGAAAACAACTCTCGGCCTTAGCGTGGATTGGCCTGTCATGGTATCCTCACATCTGCAAGCTTCAGTCGCCCTAGGCTGGATCTGTCCAGCTTGAGCTTTCCTCGTTGTGTGGGTTCATACCACCTTCCCCTAGGTTGGCTACATCATTTGTACATCAACATTCAAAGCCCATTGTCTCGGTTATTGCAAGTGCATTTCATGATACATACAGCCCAGTATCAGTTAATTGTGTGGTGGTGTCGGTGTTTTTTCTACATCTCCCCAGTACAACTCGTACATCTTTTAAGTACACCAGTCGCTATCTCATTATAATTTGATCTTAACACCACCTTATTAGCCGCAGTTCTACTTAATTCTTTTCTCTTTTATTCTTTACGATTGCTTAAATGAAGCAGTAATTTTGTGAACCTGGGTTGTTGATTAATTTTATTCCGATACTAACAATTGAACCTTAACATATCTACGTCCGGGAAGTTAATAAGAGTGCTTTTTAAATGTGTGACGTATATTGATGTTAAATGTTAAATTGTAAATCGTAAGCTAGTGTTTAAAATTGTTTAAGAACGTCTGTGGATGTTAAAAACATGTATACATGACTGCTTGTTGCGTAATAGTGAACGCTGTTATTATATATCCCCGACTTGACAGGGGGAGGTTTCTCAGAAATGCATCGGTAGGCTTCTAGTCAGATTGGTGCATATCTTGCTTGGAATAACTGACTCATTTTTAGTCCAAACAACACCAGAATTTGCTGCAAACATTATTCTACGCCGTGGATTATTTCTCAATCACACAGACGGAGACGACCACGACGTGTGGGAACCACTGCCCTCCCCATATGCTTGTGGCTGGTTCTGACCAGCACAGGCCTGTCCACCCCTTGTCCCCCCGCGTCATCCCTTACGTCCCACCCTTCGTCTCGATTAGCCAAGTTGCATAAATATGAGACGTAAAGCAATATCCAATCAATCCGACCTGCACATGGTGGGAAGCCATGCCTTACCATTGGCCGAAATAACACGATTTTTGGGAATGTTATTTGATACAAAGTTATCGTGGAGGCGACATATCCAACAGCTAAGAACCAAGTGTTTAAAAGTATTGAACATCCTTGGAGTGCTCAGCAGTACTAATTGGGGAGCTGATCGTACAACCATGTTACATCTTTATCGCTCCCTTTCCGCTCTCCTTTCAAGATTGCGACAAGTGCAACAGGGTAGTTTTTGTGTGTCCGGGGTAACTTTTTAAATATTGGCAACTTATTAACTGACTAACTTCATAATACTATCACCAACTAGCCGTTACTTTAATCTTCAACACCATCGTTTTTCATTGTAATTGTAATACGTGTTTGTGTCATTTTAACATTTTCGTATTATTCTGTGCGCATCTCGTCATTCAAACCTGCTCCGAGATGCCTAACACGTCAACTAATACCAACTATGAAAACATAAAACAAGCAAAAACCGTGAAAGAAGTCTCGGCGTTTTGCAACACCATGCAAGCAGACTTTCTTTCACGGTTTGAATCTCTCGAAGAGGACACGAGGAACAAACTCTACGTTTGTCTCTATTAATTTCCAACTCGCAAACTTTTCGTGGTTTGGCCCGTGATTAGAAGAGTTTTTCTCCCTGAAACTTATGGCGAGCTCTGGGTCGACGTCGGGGACTTTCTTCTTCCCTTTGACTACCTCCCCGACGGCGACGACGATGACAACACGGACGGATGATGACACAGACGGAGACGACCACGACGTGGGGGAACCCCTGCCCTCCCCATATGCTTGTGGCTGGTTCTGACCAAGCACAGGCCTGTCCACCCCTTGTCCGCCCACCTCACCCCTAACGTCCCTCCCATAGTCTCGTTTAGCCAAGTTGCATAAATATGAGACGTTAAGCAATATCCCATTCAATCTCCCCTTCCCATTGTCAACCTCCCCAACGGCGACGACAATGACAACACGGACAAATGATGACATAGACGGAGACGACAACGACGTGGGGGAACCTCTGCCCTCCCCATACGCTTGTGGCTGGTTCTGACCAGCCTAGGCCTGCCCACCCCTTGTCCTCCCCACGCCATCCCTTACGTCCCTCCCTTCGTCACGATTAGCCAAGATGCATAAATATGAGACTTTAAGCAATATCCAATCAATAAATCCGGTCTCGCTACAGACGCTCACCTTGATCTGCCTGAAGTGAAGACTTTAGCTTCCACTCTCGTTGCTCAAGCAACTTCAGATTCTCTACTCATGCAGGTGTCTGGAGAATTTCTCGACACTGCTCCGCGCTCAGCGTGTATTCGGCAATGTCATCCGATTCACTCGACTCCTGTTAGCCAAACGCACTTGTGCTTTACCTCCCTCAGTGTCTATACAACCGTCTGAGTTGTAGGTCGCTCTCAATCTGTTTATCAGAGTCAATCAACGGCATTTTTACTCAGATGAGCTCCGCAGATTCCGGTCGAAGAGAGTTCTTCCACGTAGTGACTGGTGCCCATAAAGGGGGCTCTCATGCACATTTCCCTTCCTCCTTCTTTCATTAATCACAAATCCATTCTCCCATTTCAATCTTTGTCATGCTATTCTTATCATCAGTGCTGGCCCCCTAAGTGATCCAAACGCTCTCCGCCGTGTTTGCCGTGCGGTGCGACCCGTGTCGGTGGAAATGGGGGTCTCGCGGTTTGGCCCGTGAATATGGGAGTTTCACTTCCTGAAACAAATGGCGAGCTCTGGGTTGTCGTCGGGGAACCCCTTCCCTTTGACTACCTCCCCGACAGCGACGACAAAGACAACACGGACGGATGATGACACAGACGGAGACGACCACGACGTGGGGGAACCCCTGCCCTCCCCATATGCTTGTGGCTGGTTCTGACCAGCACAGGCCTGTCCACCCCTTTTCCCCCCGCGTCATCCCTTACGTCCCTCCCTTCGTCTCGATTAGCCAAGTTGCATAAATATGAGACGTAAAGCAATATCCAATCAATGGAAATGGGGATCCTGGCTGCTGAGAGAAGTGCAACCTGAGGGTTGTATGGACCAACACGCAGCTTTGGCCCCTGCTTCATCTAGACGGGTGGTACAGGTTTAGCCCGACCTTTATCAATCGGCAAGTGTCGACATTTGTTGTTCACATTGGGTAAGCTTAATTGCAATATCAATTGCGTATCCCTGGCGCCGTTTTCGACGTCCGATTTGAGGCTCCATGGAGGGTGGGGAGCGCAGTAGACGAAGCAATCTTACTTCTATGGCTAATAAAAATTTATCTATAGGAATTAACTCTTAAAAGCGCAAAGAAGCATCATGAGATGAGGAAGTGCAGGTCGATGACAACCATAGTATGTTTGTCACTCCCCTGTACCTTGTAGTCAAACCATCAGGGAGAACATTTTCCAAAGTGAATCCCTTGTTTATTGAAAAGACTTTAGAAGACATGTTGGGGGCTTTGCCCTCTGTAAAAAAGTTGCGTGATGGATCCTTGTTGATCCATTGCGCAACCGAGAAACAATCAAAAATGTTACTGGGAGTGAAAACACTCTGCTATCTGCCGGTTTCAGTTGATGGACATCACTCTCTTAACGTATGTAAGGGAGTGGTATCGTGTTTTGACTTATTGAATTGTTCGGAACAAGAAAAAAAGGAATACCTCGCCAATCACAAAGTTGTTGAAGTGACCAGGATTCAGAGTAGGAAAAACGGATCACTTGCTCCGACTCCTGCACTGATATGATCATTCGCCCTACCTCAGCTACCTCCCGATGTCAAAATTGCTTTCTACCGTCTAAAAGTCCGTCCATATATACCAAACCCACTCCGTTGTTTCAAGTGTCAGCGCCTCGGCCATACACAGGCAAGATGCACGTCAGAAGAAATTTGTCCAAATTGTAGTTTGCCAGCTCACTCCCCTCCTTGTCAGGAGAAGCCGTGCTGTGTAAACTGCAAGGGACCACATTCTCCTCGGTTACGCACATGCCCAATTTGTTTAAAAGAACAAGCAATCTTGGAATTATCAATCACTGAAAAAATTTCCCCTCTTGAGGCTCGACGGCGCACTGGTTCGGCACAGCCAGTAACCTCTTCCGTTTCATTTGCTTCGGTAGTACAGAGTTCGTCCTCCAGCAGTAGAGAGGCAGAACTTCTGGCACAAAACCACGCTTTGCAGGAGACGGTACAACAGTTGTCTAAAACTGTGCAACAACAGGCAAAACAAATTGAAACCTTGACTTGTCAACTCGGTGAAGTCCTTGAATTTAAAAAAAAAATCAAAAATTCAAGAAATTCAATGCCAAATGCGATTCCTAATAAACACTGCTACCTTCAGAAAAGGAAAATGCTGTAACATCAACGCCGCAGATGCAACCAGCACGATCTTCTTCAGTGGACGGTTGTGTTTCTGCATGTAAGCTGATTGCAAAAGTAGCAACATCTTCCGGCACTACTAGTAGTGCATTTAAAAAAATATAGGTATAGGTAGGGCACCTAGAGAACCACGTCCGCGTCGTCGTACAATTGTCCTCTCTTGGTGAAAGACCAACAAATTCCAATTTGCAACCTTCTCGTGGTTTGGCCCGTGATTAGAGATGTTCTTCTCCTGAAACTAATGGCGAGCTCTGAGTCGTCGTCGGGGAAGTTATCCCTTCCCTTTGACTACCTCCCCGACGGCGACGACAAAGACAACACGGTCGGATGATGACACAGATGGAGACGACCACGACGTGGGGGAACCCCTGCCCTCCCCATACACTTGTGGCAGGTTCTGACCAGCACACGCTTTGTCCACCCCTTGTTCCCCGCGTCATCTCTTACGTCCCTCCCTTCGTCTCGATTAGCCAAGTTGCATAAATATGAGACGTTGGTTCTCCCCAGGACAGGCCTGTCCACCCCTTTTCCCCCTGCGTCATCTCTTACGTCCCCCCCTTTGTCTTGATAAGCCTAGTTGCATAAATATGATACGTCAAGCAATATCCAATCAATTAAGCAATATCCATTCTAATCTAATCTTTTCTCCAAAATTTTCAGAAGACACTCCTTATTTTTGTCGTCTTTTTCCACTTGCGACATTAAAAATACCAACATGGGATCAGGTGCCTCCTCGTTGGGGCTTTCTTTGCTGTATTTTCTGTGGCTTGGCCCACGGAGAGATCACCACATTGTTTTCGTCGTCGTTAGACGAAAGGATATCCGCTTGGTCAAATCTTGTTTTCTTGGTGACTTTCCGCACCTCACTTGATGATGTTATGGTGAGATTGGGGGAAGAAAGTAAATGGGACTTTAACAAAGACGGCCTCACATATGCATGTAAGGTTGTTTTTTGTTTTGAAAAGATGCTGGATAAAGACGTGGACAATCGAAAGTGAGCTTTAAATATTTGCATAGGTCGGGTCATGAAGAGAGGGACGACGGCATTGATGAGGTGGCGGTGAAGGAGCTTGGTGTAGTAAGAGGCGATACGAGAAGTATCAATTATAAATGGGGGATTAATGGTATGTCGACTAGAAAAATATCATCTTGCAATGTGTAGAAAGGCCACTTGGTTGCTGTAAGTACGTCCTCTTCGGGTGCTGATATAGGTGGCGTTTTGATCAACTGAGAAACGATAATGGACGACCACGACGTGGGGAACCCCTGCCCTCTTCATACGCTTGTGGTTGGTTCTGACCAGCACAGGCCTGTCCACCCCTTGTCCCCCCGCGTCACTCCTTACGTCCCTCCCTTCGTCTCGATTAGCCAAGTTGCATAAAGTTGCGTCGGGGAACTTTCCCCTTCCTTTTGACTACTTCCCCAACGGCGACGACAATGACAACACGGACGGATGATGACACAGACGCTTGTGGCTGGTTCTGACCAGCACAGGCCTGTTCACCCTTTGTCTCCCCGCGTCAACCCTTTACGTCACTCCCTTCGTCTCGTTTAGCCAAGTTGCATTTATATGACACGTTAAGGCTATTCCACCGCGTTTTTCTATTTTCCAAAATATGCTACTAAGTTAAAATATAGTGAATGGCTTTGAAACATGGCTATTTTAGAAAATCAAAAATATTTTTTCCAAATTTTTCTGATCCGGTACACGGCCAATATAGCCACCTCAAAATAATTTCAAACTTCAATTCGCCAGGGCACACCATTCAACGTACGGTGTTGTGCTTTTGTGACAATAATTTTTAACTGTTTTTCTATGGACTGACTGAGAGAAAACAGATTTATTTTAACAATTGTCTTTCCAGCGAATTTTTTCGTTTGGCGGTATTTTTTACCGATTTGTACCGCCAAACGAAAAAATTCGCAGGAAAGACAATTGTTAAAATAAATCTGTTTTCTCTCAGTCAGTCCAAAGAAAAACAGTTTAAAATTAATGTCACAAAAGCACAACACCCTACGTTGAATGGTGTGCCCTGGCGAATTGAAGTTTGAAATTATTTTGAGGTGGCTATATTGGCCGTGTACCGGATCAGAAAAATTTGGAAAAAATATTTTTGATTTTCTAAAATAGCCATGTTTCAAAGCTATTCACTATATTTTGACTTAGTAGCATATTTTTGAAAATAGAAAAACGCGGTGGAATAGCCTTAAGCAATATCCAATCAATAAATTTTGTCTCCAAGCATTGTTGCTTTATATCAAAATAATATAAATGATAATGAAAAACTTTAAAGAGCAAAGTAACAGAAAGTTATCGGTCCCAAATTAACCGAAATAAAGTTGGTGGCCAAGAAATTATATTCCTTTCATTCAGTAATCACAGCCACTTTTAACAAGTGATAATTTAGTATCCAACTATTTTTCTGAATTTTTTTAAAGGTGTTTCTTCCAAATAAATATAAATAATATTTTACCAAATATCCAAATGCGATGATTAGCAATTGACATAAACTACTATCAATAAGGCAGGGATCGCAGTATTTGTTCTTGGTTGCGGCAGGACATCTGCTGTTGAGCCCACCAAGTTACTTGCACTTTCTTCGCTCAGGCGGAAAAGTCCAATAAAATTTTAATCTGGCCTTTCAAAAGGGTTCACATTATCTCGTAATTTTTTTCTTTTTAATCGAAGAAAGTTTGGTCGGTGATTTATATCGTTTTCGTCTTCTTTGTTTGGAAAACAAATCCAACAAACACTCAGGCATCCGCCATTTTTCAAATCGTTCACCTAGGTCCGAGGCGGGTGATAACGCGGACGACGATTTCAATCGTTAACAAGTTACATGACCGCTCGGATCGTCGGAATACTTTCCCCTTCCCTTTGACTTCCTCCCCGACGGCGACGACAATGACGAACGGACGGATGATGACACAGACGGAGACGACCACGACGTGGGAGAACCCCTGCCCTCCCCATACGCTTGTGGCTGGTTCTGACCAGCACAGGTCTGTCTACCCCTTGTCCCCCCGCGTCATCTTTTACGTTCCCCTTGGATAGAAGTGTACATGGTGGTAACTAACACTTATAGAAATTGTTTTATCTTGGTGGCACAAATAATCTTAGCTGTTAAAGCGCTCTATACCTACTAAAACTGATACTTATTTCACTAAGCTATATACATATTAACACCAAAACTGATTATTTTGATAGCTATCACTTCAAAATACCATTAAACAATGCTTAAAAAAAACAAACGAAAAAATATCCTCCATATTTTTTTAACGCAGGGCTAACGGCATGGGTTTGGTCCGCATTAAATGTGACGTCACTTTTAACGTCAGCTGTCGATAAAATTCGTAAGTGAATTAAAACTCGCAATGTTATCGCTAATTAACGCTAAAGTGATATGTAACGTTAACGCGGATCTTAGAGAATCGCCGTGCCGGTATGTTCGCATTGTCATATGGCAGACATCCTGTCGTCACTTGCTCCTCTCGAGAGAGCGGTGAACAAATAATTAACTAGAGATGAATACAAGACTCGATTTGGCAGTCAATTAATTCAAGAGACTGTTGGTTAATTACTTTCTCGTCCACGTATTTATTGCTGACTGTTAGGGCAGGGTGCAACTCGAGGCAAGCTAAGAGGGGGGTGCCTGGCCTCGCGGATGAGAAGGGCTCGTTCCGCGCTGGAGCATCTAGTGTCGCGCACGGTCACGCGTGTCACGATACAGGCGTGACTGTTATATTATCACGGGAAATCATGGTACCTGTTTAAAGCATTCGCGTTCACGCACAATCAAAAGGAAAGTCAAAGTTGTCAAAAGCCTTACAGAGGTTTCTTACAGCACCAACATGTTCAACGTAATTTGTGATATGGTTTGAAAAAAACTAGTCTATATAGAGAGGAGATGGAAAATGGAGGAAAACTACACGTTTAATTGTGAAATTTGTTGTTAAAACTTGAAAGCATTTTTATTAAATGTAAATTTGTATAAAATTGCACGTTTTCATATAATATACATGTAAAAGGATATTTGTTTGAATCTGAGATCAAAATCAAACGTAGTTATGGCTGTTGTTGAAAGCTGGACAGACCCTTATGTAGCCTATTATTAAACACTACAAAGATTAACAACGATAGTTAGTCTTCAATGCCATGTGCTCGGTGCCTATTCAAAGTTGTACTCAGGGCTGTTTTCGATATTAAGCTTCGTCATTAAAGCTTTTATTTTAATTGATACATTTTCCAATAGCAGGTTTGCATTTGGATTTTTATCTTCAAATACTAAGTACAAACACTTCAGCTCAGGTAGAACCACAGGAATGAGAAGTATTGCATCGTGAGCCACATGGTGGTAGACGTTAAGTTTTGGTACCCGTGGCTGCGGACATATCGTACAGGCATTTGTGAACCAGCTCACGCTCGTAAGGAGTACACGAAATAGATTTAGCAACTCAAGAACTCGCAGATTGTGAAGGCGCACGACGATGGTTACCACCACTGCCTCTCTCAAGTTACAGGAGATCAGGTTCAAAGACTCTAGGTTCGTTAATGCGGGAGATGAAAGCCGCTCGATCCAGGTATATAAAAAAAATGTAATTAAAATGTCTATGCTAGGACGTTTAAAAATGAAAGTTTAGACAAATGTGACAAGTGACATTTCATTTATAAATTTCAAAATCTATACACAATTTTTTTTTAAATTTGTGATTTTGGTGGAGGTGCCGGGTAGGTATTTCAAAATTAAATTAAATTGGTTTGGAGATCAAATTCCAACTCGTAACCTTCCCGTGGTTTGGCCCGTGAGTTGAAGAGTTTTTCTCTCTGAAACTAATAACGAGCTCTGGGTCGTCGGCGGGGAACTTTCCCCTTCCCTTTGACTTCTCTTTGACTACCTCCTGGGCCTTCAAATTCCAACTCGACACCTTCTCGCGGTTTGGCCCGTGAATAGGGGAGTTTTACTCCCTGAAACTTATGGCGAGCTCTGGGTCGTCGTCGGGGAACCCCTTCCCTTTGACTACCTCCCCGACGGCGACGACAAAGACAACACGGACGGATGATGACACAGACGGAGACAACCACGACTTGGGGGAACCCCTGCCCTCCCCATATGCTTGTGGCTGGTTCTGACCAGCACAGGCCTGTCCACCCCTTGTCCCCCCGCGTCATCCCTTACGTCCCTCCCTTCGTCTCGATTAGCCAAGTTGCATAAATATGAGACGTAAAGCAATATCCAATCCAAATTTGACTACCTCCCCGAAGGCACAAAGGCATAAAGCTGCATAAATATGAGACGTTAAGCAATATCCAATCAATCAATCAACTATTAAATATAATTTTCAAATACTCACATCGTTTGCTTGCGTCGCGCAGTTGCACAGCGTGACTGCACACGCACATTTTACTAGTTCAATCACCACTTAAAGTGCCGGTAGAATATTTGTTTCTAGTACATATTGATTACTTTTCAATTTCCAACCGTAATCTTCAGGGGAAGAGAGATCCTGATAATGAACTGAACAATAATGCACAGTCTTCTAGTTACCGATAACAGTGCTAGTGGTACAACAGAAAGCTCGTATGTACCGATAGCTTCCTTCGAATATTATTCTGGCTGATTTCTTGTAAGCAGCAATGTTCGAGCAAGAAAGGAACATTTTTCAACTATTTCGTTTTTGACTTGACACTGCATTGCTTTAAAAATGTAGTTTAACATTAGTAATTGTAACATTAGTAATCCCTGAAACTAATGGCGAGCTTTGGGTCGTCGTCGGGGAACCCCTTCCCTTTGACTACCTCCACAAAGGCGACGACAAAGACAACACGTACGGATGATGACACAGGCGGAGACGACCACGACGTGGAAGAACCCCTGCCCTCCCCATATGCTTGTGACTGGTTCTGACCAGCATCCCTAACGTCCCTCCCTTCGTCTCAATTAGCCAAGTTGCATATGAGACGTAAAGCAATATAATGTGCGAGCTCTGGGTCGTCGTCGGGGAACCCCTTCCCTTTGACTACCTCCCCGACGGCGACGACATAGACAACACGGACGGATGATGACACAGACGGAGACGACCACGACGTGGGGGAACCCCTGCCCTCCCCATATGCTTGTGGCTGGTTCTGACCAGCACAGGCCTGTCCACCCCTTGTCCCCCCGCGTCATCCCTTTACGACCCTCCCTTCGTCTCGATTAGCCAAGTTGCATAAATATGAGACGTAAAGCAATATCCAATCCAATCACAAACGGAGACGACCACGACGGGGGGGGGGGGTACCCCTGCCCTCCTCATACACTTGTGGCTGGTTCTGACCAGCACACGCCCGTACACCCCTTGTCGCCCCGCGTCATCCCTTACGTCCCTCCCTTCGTTTTGATTAGCCAAGTTGCATAAATATGAGACGTTACGCAATTTCCAATCAATTCACGCAGTTATCTGTGTAAATCTTTTAATATATTTAAACAAAGTATTCTAATAATACAACAGCTATAAGAAATTAAAAAAATCATTGCCTAGATTTAATTCATACCATCATCACCATCATTTTCTTTCGCTTTATAATCTTAGAAAACAATTTAATCAACAAACGCACCATAAACTCGTTTAATTTACTCTCAATATCACAGGTGGAGCAATATGACATAATTGGTTGAAGCCCTAGTTTCTCACGTCGTAGTCATTCATCTTCTATATTCGTAAAGAGTTCGATATAACACCACAACATCGTCCAAGGCCCCGGCACCTTCTACGTTCGAGGCAATATGAAATTGTGTGATTACTTTGCTCTGTTCAAGTCTTATCACCAGGAGGGCGAGGAACAGGCCTTCGTAGTCACGGCCTTGACCTGAAGTTTACGTTCTTCTTATATACCGGTACGCGAATTTAGAGATGGATTCAACACTGGAATTAGAAAACATTACCGTAGATGATAGTGATCACTTCCACTAGTGTTTTGGTCGGGACTAAGATAGAGAGAAGCCTAGGTAAATGTTTAGATGTTTGTTGCTAACCTCTCATATAAATGCACTTAGGCTACTCAGACGTTGAGTGGTGATAGATGATAAAGGACGATCCGACAATCTCATGCCGTATGCGGAATCAATGAAGGCGGTGAGACCATGCTCACACTCTTCTGGTATGGTCATCACAAAAGTTTCATTTTATTGTTTGCAAACCAAATTTAGTATGATTATTCTTTTCAACATGTATAAGCTACTGAAGAGAATTCGAGGTGTTGTTATCAAAGGTTATTATTAATGTTTTCTATGGATTTTTTAATTCCCAGTTTTTACTTTTGATATTTTCAATATTTAATAACCATTGTGAAAGAAAAGAAACAAACAAAGACTTGCTAAGAAATTAAATGAACAGATGGTGTCAAAGAAGTTCGATACTGTAAAGAAAGGACATAATGAGAGAGCAATTAGAAAAAAAATATTCATGTATGAAACTACAGGATGGCAGAGTGTCTGTTGTAGCCAGTTATGATATTTTGAATTTATTTATTTTAATTTTATTTATTTATTTGTTGTTTATCATAATCATTAAATTGATCAACAACAAGAATCGGCGTCGACGCTAGCAAATATTTAGCTAAAATACCTAAAATCTATGGAGAAATTACTTGCTCGTTAATTTTAATACTATTCTATAGTATTTAGCTCCTAGTTATAGGGCCAACATTACTAGCTACTGCTATATCACTTACATTTTGAGATGTATTATTCATACTAGTCGGTAGTACAGGATGAGTAACATGCAATACTTGAAACGAGGTTTCCAACCACCTAGCATCGTTTTCCGTCATCTCGTTTATTCATACTTGATGGACTTTCAATTTCGATTGCCTCTTGAATAATACAAGGCGCAAGGTGTTCGAGTTTAGCTAGTATTCGGGTTCTATTGAAACCAATTCTTGTGGGTGTTGAAGGTGTTCTTATTTCGCATATTTAGCGAGTGCTGATGACGTTTCTCCATATTCCACTGCCAAGTTATGGGTCTGTCCATTCTGTCTCTTGTGACCGTTTTGTACAATTATTGAGTATTCAGTTAGAAAAACAATTACTTTAGTCAAGGTTTTTGAAAAGAGCTTTTTGTTTCTTATAACCCAGTTAAATAAAATGAAAAATTGCTGAACAACAATTAATTAGCATAATACATTTATTTTAATATTAATTCATTGTTTCCACTTGTGACAAGGAAACGGACATTCATTTTGCCAGTTGTAAATAAACTGGTATTCTTCCTCAAATCATGGTCTGTATGTAACAAAAGCAGGCTCAGGTCACTTTAGACATGTAGTTATATACTTTATGCTAGCATTTTTAAAAACTATGACACATTAAATAAGAAATAAACAATTTTTAACTAAATGTGACACTGTCTCTTGTGACCATACCACTTGTGACCTATTAGCCAAATGTTAAAATAGTTGACAATATGAGCAGAAGTGAAGGAATTAAAGGTATTTAAAAATTATAACTAAGTATGGAAAATTATATTTATTGTTAAAAATCATTCAGGGTTACTTAAACATAATGCATAGGCCGACAAGTGGACAAACATTTAATACGGGTGCCTACCGTACAATAATCAATGTCACCAGCACATTAGGTCTAAATATTTCTCATGAAACTTTTACGACTAACAAACTAAAAAAAGAAACATGCATAACTAACTAATGTTGGAATTTAAAACAATAGGCCTTATTGCCTTAACAAGCTAAGTTACCTAAAGAGATGTACAAATTTAACACGCGTTGTCATTCTCTTGCTGCGAGACAATAAATTGCTCCACGGGTTGAGTATGTTTTCAGCTCCAGATTATCTTTCAACGTTGTTAGGATTGTGGACCATGAAATTGTGTCTACATCTTCTACCATTGGCCACATGAATCGGTTAGGTCCAATAACCTTCATAAATTTCACAACCACATTGCTACCGTTAATGGATTCTACTGTATCAGGCAACCATTTGTCATCATAAACGGCAACAACCCACATCCCCAACACTGGGACTGGGACGTTAGAAGAATTATTATCTTCCTCTTGCACGGGTGCCGGTTCTTCAGTATGTTCATCTTCAGAGCCAGGGTCTTCGCAACTGCTACTGCTTTCACGGTGCTCTGTACGCTTAGGCTGCGATTCCCGAAGGTTGGCCAATAGAGCAGTATGCTGTTGAGGAAACTCTTTCCAGAGGATCATGTAAGGAGACTTGGCTTCAAAGTGATGCATTTTTAATGTGCCTTTGATTGGCACAACACCTTCCCAAACTTGTGACAGCTTCTCCTCTGCTGCTTGCATTTCTTCGGAAGCTTCTAGCTAAATTGTTATCAGTAGGTTTTAGGCCCAGGAATAATTCATCAACTTAGTTTGGTCAGTAATATTATGCAACAATTTACTTCAATAACCTCACCCTCAATGCTGAATGTTGGAGTCAGTCAAGTCTTCATGTGAGGGGGGCTTGCGTGCGGTGCGAGCGCACCCCCGTAGAGGCGCTGGTGCCTGCCACGGTGTGGCAATAATCCAGCATGATGCGTTGGTTGAGCACGGGTAGCAGGTAGAAGCGACAGGAGCGTCGCATGAAGATGCACGGTGCAGCTGACGGCCCGAGTGACAATCGGCCGCATTCGTGCATGTTCGGTGACATGCGCATGCACACGGGGTTTGCACGTTAGCACGCGCCACGCGGAACTGAATTTACAAGTCTGCAGTAAGATAGACATACGTGCGAACGGCATTAGGTGAATAAGTATTAAAAGATAAGACATTATGTATGAGTTTTGGGAGGGGCCGAGCTACGGCCGTAATTGTGGTGCTAGGCGAACCTATGGTTCTAGAGTTGGGGGGGCGCCCACTGAATGCTACGTGGGGGCGGACGGAGGCGTCGCGCGAGCCAGGGGACCTGGGTTCGATGAACCTGGGTTCGATGGACCTGGGTTCGATGTTGGAAAGAAGGGTTAACTCTTCTTCTTTTCTTCTGCAGGTAGTAACACAAAACACTTACCACTTGTGACTCACTTTCCACTTGTGACTAGTGTTTGACATGATCCAGAGGGCTGTGTATTATACTTAGCTTAAATAGTCGTTCGTTAGGCCTTGATGGGTGACCTGTAAGGTCGATAAAAGTAGTTGGCGCGTCACGTGGTTGGGGGCGTTGTCTAACCATGGAATTATAAATAGTAATATGGTCTAACCAAGTAACCCATTTGCTGAGCACTCAATAAGGAATTAATAATTACTAACTATTATTTAAAAATAAAATATAATAAATAAATAATAATAATAAAAATAATAATAATAATAATAATAATAATAATAATAATAATAATAATAATAATAATAATAATAATAATAATAATATGCAATATAGCGGACGTGAAAAAATACACAAAAACCTACAAAACATTTAACGTTTCTATTTAAAATATAAAGGACTTTCATTTGAAAAGAAGTTTGATTATTCATCCAACAACAACAAAAAAACTTCAAAACCTTTAACGTTTCTATTAAAAATATAAAGACTTTTACCCGAAAAGACGTTTAATTAATTATTATCACCCACAAACAAAAAAAAAACTACAAAAACTTTAACTTTTCTATTTAAAATATAAAGTACTTTTACCCGAAATGGGAGTTTTACATAAAGAATAGATTGTAAAAAAAAATTATCAACACGGAGATTTGAACCGGGGATCCTTGGCCCAAGAGTCTAACCCGCTACCATACTGCCACACAGTGCCGTGAGATCGTGTCGCCTACACACGTCTTGGGTGGTATGGACGATGGCCGCTGCAGCAGTCGGTAAGGCAGTCGAGTCACCCATCAAGGCCTAATCCGTCTTCCTAGCTTAAAACCTGCTAGCACCACCTGTTAGTCATGTTGAGAACTAAGAGCAACCAAAAATTCTGGTCGATAAATGCAGTATTTTGCTTTTCCAACAAACTTATTCTTCATTTCCTTACCACTTGTGACACATTGATACATTAAAAGGATGATGAAGTGTTTTAAGATATTTCTAAGTAGATAATGTAATATAATTATGCACATTCAATAATAATGCATGACAAAAAAGTTTCCAAGTTACTGCTTGTAATTTCATTAAATAGAAAAAATTCTATGGCGCTTTGAATTATTGGAGGAACTGTTTTTTTACAATACATTTTTAACAAGCTTTTATTTAAATAATCATAGTAAATAAAATATATTAGCTACTGCTTAGTGATGTACAAAACTAAAAAGTTAAGACTTTGACGATTAATTTGATATATAACTTGATAGGTTACGATAAAATTGAAATTTTGCACATTTGGGACCTATTCTAATGGACGGACCCTTATCTGCTTGAATACGAACGGAGATTTCTCCCTGAAGCTAATGGCAAACTCTGGGTTGTCGCCGGGGAACTTTCCTCTTTGACTTCCTCCCCGACGGCGACGACAATGACTACACGGACGGATGATGACACAGACGAAGACGACCACGATGTGGGGGAACCCCTGCCCTCCCCATATGCTTGTGGCTGGTTCAGACCAGCGCAGTCCTGTCCACCCCTTGTCCCCCTACGTCATTCCTTACGTCCCTCCCTTCGACTCGATTAGCCAAGTTGCATATATATATATGAGACGTTAAGCAATATCCAAAACAAATTCAGAATAAAATACCTAGATACAGGACTGGTAAGGGCATTTATTTTAAAAGGTATCTAGGTATAGGTAATATATATAATAATAATATATATTAGCAACATTTTTCGATATGGGATTGCCATTTCAATTTAGGTCCAATGTTAGACCCAGATACTTCGCCTGGTCTATCATTTCAATTTCACTTAAATAATCAGTCACCGTGATTTCTGGGTTTTCTCCTTTTTTTAAATTAAAAATTTGTGTTTTACCACAGTTGAGCTTCATTTTATTAATTGTGAACCAGTTTTCCAAATCTTCCAAATTTCATTAGTTTAAAAAGTAATGTTATTAATAATTCATAAAGCTACTTCTGGTTTGCAGGGTACTCAAAAGTCATCTTGTTACGGAGAACATGTAAAACCCAAAAAATCTTTCCCTATGCATTCAGAAACGCGTGTTTGTCAGTGTTTTGTGGCACAATATCCGTCAAATCCAGACCGCCTGACACTAAGTAAGTCCCTTCACTCTTCCCGCAAGCGCTAACACTGGCACTGACATGAACTTTCCCGGTGGGTTCAGAAGTAACGGGCCATGAATAAAATAAATCAATTCTTATTTAGAGTCGAACCAATCAGTCATATAACTGATTTTTAACGGGAGACAGTAAACCAAAGCGACCAAGCCAATCATGTAGGACCCGAGGCAATCGACGAGTAAGCAATGACCATCAAAGATTGATATTTGTTTATATGAAACACGGCAATTAGTGGTACGGACATTGCGAACACCCGCGGACCATGTCGGAATCAACAAGGCCGATTCAGAACTACTTTAATTTTGTATGTGCATCGTTGTTAGGACGGCTCTAAAGTCACCGTTTAAAAATTTCTAAGACAAGAATTGATGGACTTATGTTCAAATCAGAAGTTGAAAAACTTCTGAATTTAGCGGGAATCGAACCCTGGATCTTCTGTAGTGGAAGCAGAGAAGCTAACCACAAGACCAACGAGCCACACAATGTGTCGCAGCAAGTTCACTGAATGACCAACTGCAGCAGTCTTGTGTTTGGCAGCCGGGCTGTTTGCCCTGCTCAGTGACCATAGTGAGCAGCTCGCGAGAGCCAACCAACATTCGGGGGACGATGAACTCATGGTCGGGGCGAGAACAGTCACGGTCTGGAGACAAAGCTCTCGTTATTGCTTGCAACTTCTTTGGAGGTTCTGGAACCCCTTGTCCAAGGTCGAACCTGAAACATTAATCAAGTTGAAAAGTGATATTATTTCAATTTGTTTAATGGCGAGCTCTTGGTCGTCGTCAGGAAACTTTCCTCTTCCCTTTGACTACCTCCCCGACGGCGACGACAATGACAACACGGACAGATGACACAGACGGAGACGACCACGACGTGGGCCTTCAAATTCCAACTCGACACCTTCTCGCGGTTTGGCCCGTGAATAGGGGAGTTTTACTCCCTGAAACTAATGGCGAGCTCTGGGTCGTCGTCGGGGAACCCCTTCCCTTTGACTACCTCCCCGACGGCGACGACAAAGACAATACGGACGGATGATGACACAGACGGAGACGACCACGACGTGGGGGAACCCCTGCCCTCCCCATATGCTTGTGGCTGGTTCTGACCAGGACAGGCCTGTCCACCCTTGTCCCCCCACGTCATCCCTTACGTCCCTCCCTTCGTCTCGATTAGCCAAGTTGCATAAATATGAGACGTAAAGCAATATCCAATCAAATCATAATTACTTTCTTTTCAACACTTTAAATGTTTCTTATAATTATTAATTGAGTCATTATTACAGAATACCTAGTGTTATTAAAAAAGTTAGACGGCAATATTTAAAACTTTAAAAAAATATAATAAAAAAAAAAAAAAACACTAATTGAAAATCTCTTGTCAACATAAAATACCAAAGTCGGCACACTTAAGCCTAACCGGTTGAAGCGACCTAGATCCTCTTGTCGTCTTCTTCCGAGTGGCTGTTGTGTGTTGTGTTGTTTTCTTCCACAGGTAGATCAAGAGGTAAGCTGCCGATTCTGTCGTCTCTATGACTTAGAGAACTAAGAAAGATCACGGTAAATTTAAAGCATCAGTCAAGTTATAACACAACAATACCTTCAACGTGTGACTGGAGTGAACTTGTGAGTTGACGTTAAACTTACAATCACCCTCATTATATGGCACAACCCTCGTCTGGGCCCGGTAGAGTTTGCTTATCCTGGAGGGTTGGAGGAAAGATGTCTTCGTCGCCGGGGCAGAATGCCTAGATGTGGACAATGAGGTCTTCCTAGGTGCAACTTCAGTCATAGATGTCTTTGTCGCCGGGGCAGAATGCCTAGATGTGGACAATGAGGTCTTCCTAGGTGCTGATACAGTCATAGATGTCTTCGTCGCCGGGGCAGAATGCCTAGATGTGGACAATAAGGTCTTCCTAGTTGCTGATACAGTCATAGATGTCTTTGTCGCCGGGGCAGAATGCCTAGATGTGGACAATAAGGTCTTCCTAGTTGCTGATACAGTCATAGATGTCTTTGTCGCCGGGGCAGAATGCCTAGATGTGGACAATAAGGTCTTCCTAGTTGCTGATACAGTCATAGATGTCTTTGTCGCCGGGGCAGAATGCCTAGATGTGGACAATAAGGTCTTCCTAGTTGCAACTTCAGTCATAGATGTCTTCGTCGCCGGGGCAGAATGCCTAGATGTGGACAATAAGGTCTTCCTAGTTGCTGATACAGTCATAGATGTCTTCGTCGCCGGGGCAGAATGCCTAGATGTGGACAATAAGGTCTTCCTAGTTGCTGATACAGTCATAGATGTCTTCGTCGCCGGGGCAGAATGCCTAGATGTGGACAATAAGGTCTTCCTAGTTGCTGATACAGTCATAGATGTCTTCGTCGCCGGGGCAGAATGCCTAGATGTGGACAATAAGGTCTTCCTAGTTGCTGATACAGTCATAGATGTCTTCGTCGCCGGGGCAGAATGCCTAGATGTGGACAATAAGGTCTTCCTAGGTGCTGATACAGTCATAGATGTCTTCGTCGCCGGGGCAGAATGCCTAGATGTGGACAATAAGGTCTTCCTAGCTGCTGATACAGTCATAGATGTCTTCGTCGCCGGGGCAGAATGCCTAGATGTGGACAATAAGGTCTTCCTAGGTGCTGATACAGTCATAGATGTCTTCGTCGCCGGGGCAGAATGCCTAGATGTGGACAATAAGGTCTTCCTAGGTGCAACTTCAGTCACAACCTTCGCACACTTCACAACAGACGCAACCTTCTCCTGGTTTGGCCCGAGAGTAGGGGAGTTTCACTCCCTGAAACTAATGGCGAGCTCTGGGTCGTCGTCGGGAAACTTACCCAATCCATTTGACTACCTTCCCGACGGCGGGTCGTCTTCGGGGAACTCCTGCCCTCCCCATCAGCTTATGGCTGGTTCTGACCAGCACAGGCCTGTCCACCCCTTGTCCCCCCGCGTCATCTGATACGTCCCTCCCTTCGTCTCGATTAGCCAAGTTGCATTAATATGAGACGGTAAGCAATATCCAATCCAATCAATGATAACACGGATGGATGATGACATAGACGGAGACGACCACGTCGTGGGGAACCCCTGCCCTCCCCATACGCTTGTGGCTGGTTCTGACCAGCACAGGCCTGTCCACCCCTTGTCCCACTGCGTCATCCCATACGTCCCTCCCTTCGTCTCGATTAGCCAAGTTGCATAAATATGAGACGTCCTATAAACAAAAGTCTGTAGTATTCTGTTGGATCCCTGGTCATTGCGAGATCTTAGGTAAAGAAGAAGCAGACAAATGTGCAAAATCAGCATGCGAAAAGGACAGCATAGACTGTCAGCTAATAATTCCTTCAGAATTAAAAGCATTTATTAAACAATAGCTTAAAGAGCAATGGCGATATTCCTGGAACAAGATTGAAAATAAATTGCGTCAAATCAAGAATAGCACGGCAGCCTGGATCTCTTCACGTCTCTCCTCTCGCCGTGTGGAAGTGGATCTGGTTCGTTTAAGAATTGGGCACACATACCTCACTCACGGATATCTTCTAAGAGGTGAAGATCCTCCCATTTGTGATGAGTGTGGCAAAGTTTTAACTATTAAACACGTTTTAGAAACCTGTACAATATAAAGTAGTGATAGAAAAGATTTTAAATTAAAACCTTCCCTCAGAGAAATTTTATCAGACAACTCCACGACAAGCGATAATGTCATTAATTTCTTACGTAAAGTAAACCTTTAAAATTCAATTTGAAATTCATATATATTTAGCAATCAGAAAATTTGATGGGCTTTGATAACTTTACTGTTTTGTGCCCTAAAACCCCAACTAACTCACTAACTAATTAAGCAATATCTAATCCTATCCTTGGCCGTGCCTACGGTTCAATAGCCATAGTTCATTAAACAAAGCTGTCAACCATAGTACTATACCTATGCGAAGTATTGCATGCCCTTGCCTATATCATGCAGCTTCTAATAAAAACATACTTACTTCAAAGTCATAACCAGTCGATGTTCGGGTGAAAGAGCCTGTCGCCTGCTTCTTTTTAAAAGGAACGGTGTTAACAGCCGCAACAGCTTTTTAAATTGGGCAACCGTCATCCTCGTATAGATAAAGAATTGATCATGATCGTTTCGTTTTATGTACTTGAAAAGATTTTCGTAGTGGCCCTGCTGTTGGCGTAATCTTAGCAATGGTCTCACTGCCCATCTTCTTAGTCTCTTTGTAGGGGAGTTTCACTCCCTAAAACTAATGGGGAGCTCTGGGTCGTCGTCATGGAACTTTCTCCTTACCTTTGACTACCTCTCCGACGGCGAAGACAATGACAACATGGACGGATGATGACACAAGACGGAGACGACCATGACGTGGGGGAACCCCTGCACTCCCCATAAGCTTGTGGCTGGTTCTGACCAGCACAGGCCTGTCCACCCCTTGTCGCCCCGCGTCATCCCTTACGTCCCTCCCTTCGTGTCAATTAGCCAAGTTGCATAAATATGAGACATACGACGTACGAGATTACAATACACTTGACATGGGCACTAATAACATACTCTACAGTTGAGTGCCCTAATCACCATTAACTAACTAACTGCATTAGCGTAAATACATCATTATATTTGTGGTAATACTTAAATCCCCTCCACTAACTGCTTTCAACCTCCCCCTTTAATCTATTTCACATCATAAAATTACAACATACTCGTGGAATAATAGACAAATGCAGTGGCCCGTGATTAGGGGATTTTATCTCCCTGAAACTAATGTGCGAGCTCTGGGTCGTCGTCGGGGAACTTTCCCCTTCCCTTTGACTACCTCCCCGATGGAGACGACCACGGCGTGGGGGAACCTCTGCCCTCCCCATATGCTTGTGGCTGGTTCTGACCAGCACAGGCCTGTCCACCCCTTGTCCCCCCGCGTCATCCCTTACGTCCCTCCCTTCGTCTCGATTAGCCTAGTTGCACAAATATGAGACGTTAAGCAATATCCAATCCAATCCAAAAAATGCAGTCTTATATGCTATTTAATTTTTATATATTTTTGAGTATTTTGGCCATAGACGTTTTTGATACTGTCTGTAGCGTACACGTGCCGACTTTCTATGACCAGACAACAAATGATCGGCGCGCGCATCGCGACACTACCCCCTCCCTAGCCCGCGGCAGAAACTGCACCATCAACCAATCCCGGCCATGCACGCAGACAGCTAACAGCAGCCGCCTAGGAGGCTATGCTACCATATATAGTTTTCTCCGCGACTTCGTCGTTTGGATCGTCTCGGACACCGCAGTCCTCGTCGTCACTTTCCACCTCTTCGATGTTGTCTAGGGGTTCGCTAGTTAAGACTCCTTTGCGAGCATCGTAATCAACAGAATCAGGCTCCTCATAGTCGAGTTCCTCGTCGAAATGAGACGACTCTTCGAGGGTTTCGCGAGGTGTGTCCATTTCCGTCGAACCTGCGGCGCTTCCGTGTTCGTCCTTGGAGTCTGAGTTGTCGTCGTCTTCCGTATCGTCCGTTAATCCCAATGCGGACTGCCGGGCACGACTGGGGCCATCAAATTCCAACTCGCAACCTTTTCGTGGTTTGGCCCGTGATAAGGGTAGTTATTCTCCCTGGCGAGCTCTGGGTCGTCGTCGGGGAACTCCTTCCCTTTGACAACCTCCCCGACGGCTTCGACAATGACAACACGGACGGATGATGACACAAGACGGAGACGGCCTTCAAATTCCAACTCGACACCTTGTCGCGGTTTGGCCCGTGAATAGGGGAGTTTCACTCCCTGAAACTAATGGCGAGCTCTGGGTCGTCGTCGGGGAACACCTTCCCTTTGACTACCTCCCCGACGGCGACGACAAAGACAACACGGACGGATGATGACACAGACGGAGACGACCACGACGTGGGGGAACCCCTGTCCTTCCCATATGCTTGTGGCTGGTTCTGACCAGCACAGGCCTGTCCACCCCTTGTACCCCCGCGTCATCCCTTACGTCCCTCCCTTCGTCTCGATTAGCCAAGTTGCATAAATATGAGACGTAAAGCACTATCCAATCAAAAACAAGATAACACAAGATAGAAAACAATTAATGCGCCAAATCAAGAATAGCACGGCAGCCTGGATCTCTTCACGTCGCTCCTCTCACCGTGAAGAAGTGGTTCTGGCTCGTTTAAGAATTGGGCACCCATTCCTCACTCACGGATATCTTCTAAGAGGTGAAGATCCTCCCATTTGTGATGAGTGTGGCGAAGTTTTAATATAAATTACGTTATAGAATCCTGTACAAAATATAGTAGTGAAAGAAAAGATTTGAAATTAAAACTCTCCATCAAAAAATTTTTATCAGACAACTCCACGACAAGTAATAATGTTATTAATTTCTTACGTAAAGTAAACCTTTTAAATTCAATATTTAGTTCATATTTATTCAGCAATCAGAAAATTTGATGGGCACTGATAAATTTACCGTCTGTGCCCTAAAAACCCAATAACTAACTAACTAGCTTACTCCAGGAATTCCAGAAAAGTGTAAATGTTGTCGGATTTCAAAAAAAAAAATTTACCCCGGGGTTCGGGGTGGCGAAGCGAGTGGTTAAAAACGAAAAAAATGCACGGAAGAATTTCCATCCAGGAATTTCCGCTAATAAAGGCGGGAAATTCCCGAAAATTTCAAATGTTATCGGATTTTGAATTTTTTTGACAAAATTTTTGGAATGTCAAGGCGAGTGCCGGGGTCCTCCGAAGAATTAGCCCGGACGAATGAAAATCCGGGAATTATTTCGGTTATTAAGTTTTAATACCTGATAAAACTGCCATGTTTGAGCAAACCCTTCATGGCAGACTGAGTAATTCTAAATGTAGTGTAACCCAGTGTGTCCCAGGCGTTGCTGTGTGGAGTGATCCATGTTGTACATGTTTTGCTAGGACCAGGTTTTCACACTTTAAGTCTCGTTTGCAGCGCTAGTTCAGAGAGCTTAGAGTAAGAGAAATCACTTTTCGACCAGGAAATGGGCCATCAAATTCCAACTCGCAACCTTGTCGTGGTTTGGCCCGTGATAAGGGGAGTTTTTTCTCCCTGAAACTAAAGGCGAGCTCTTTGTCGTTGTCGGGGACATTCTCCTCCCCTTTGACTACCTCCCCGACGGCGACGACAATGACAACACGGACGGATGATGACAGACGGAGACGACCACGACGTGGGGGAACCCCTGCCCTCCCTATATGCTTGTGGCTGGTTCTGACCAGCACAGGCCTGTCCACCCCTTGTTCCCCCGCGTCATCCCTTACGTCCCTCCCTTCGTCTCGATTAGCCAAGTTGCATAAATATGAGACGTTAAGCAATATTCAATAAATCGGGCAAAATCAACATTTAAAGTAACTTATTTGAAACAACAAGCAACTTTTTTTTAGCAATTTTTAAACACAGAGGCAACTTTTCCTATTTTTTTATAGTCATCTACGCACTGGACACCCTGATGTTTGAAAATGAGCTATCCGTCGATAATGGAAGCCAAACACATGACGTCGAAGGCAGCGGGGCAGCAAACGGAACGTGATTTTATTGTTTTGACGTTCGCTTGCCACACTTGAAGTTCCACTTTTTATCTGTCGGAACTGTTGGGGCGCATGTACTTTGCCTCTTTGGCTGCGGCAATCCTCTGAAGTGCACTCGCTTTCTTTTTGAAAACTCTCATTTTTGTTTTGCGATGTTTTCAAGGCTGCTGAGCGAGTTACGGATTTCCCTCAAAACAGTCAGTTTTTCGTCCTCAACAGCCTTGAAGATTCTGCTGCCCGGTCATATGCTGTTTCGTTATTTGGCCGCCTAGTGTGGTTTTTCGTCTGGTTAGCAGTATTTTGATCTAGAAATAAAATACATAATTATTGATTTTAATTTTTTACACATAAATTTTGGTATAATAATATCAAATACCATTCATTCTTAAATAACAAATAATCGATATTTAAATAATAAACATGAAAATTAAAATAAATAATAATAAATTAAAATAACAATCGGTGGTATGGACAGAGCAACCACCGACGGATCAACAACAGAGTCAACAAGGCCGATTCGTCGTCGTCGGGGAACTTTCCCCTTCCCTTTGACTACCTCCCCGACGGCAACGACAATGACAACACGGACGGATGATGACACAGACGGAGACGACCACGACGTGGGGGAACCTCTGCCCTCCCAATACGCTTGTGGCTGGTTCTGACCAGCACAGGCCTGTCCACCACTTGTCCCCCTGTGCCATCCCTTACGTCCCTCCCTTCGTCTCGATTAGCCATGTTGCATAAATATAAGTCGTTCGACACCTTCTCGCGGTTTGGCCCGTGTAAGGAAAATTCAAATACTGAAGAGTTCATGGAACATGTCAAAATTAAATACTCGGTAAAGAAGCACTTTGAGTTTGCAATAGCAAGAATAGTAGGTAGAAGCCCAGTCTCAGTAGTGATTATTGCAGTCTATAGGCCACCAAGTGGAGACTTAGATGTATTCTTCTCAACGCTTATTATGATCCTTGAGATGAACACGTTGAAAGATAAAGCCCTAGTAATCTGTGGGGATATAAATATAGACGTTCTTAAAGAGGGAAGGGATACAAGAAAATTAAAAGAAATACTTAGCAGCTTTGGCCTCGCATTAACGATAAATACTCCAACAGGAACCTGTATCACGCTGAGGCAATACAGTTCAACCGCAATTGACAATATAATAACTAATATAGAGAAAAGACTTTACAAAAGCCTAGATATAGTATCAGCAATCTCGGATCATGATGCACAAGCAATAAAGATATACCCCAACCCACTCAAGCTTAGTGAGAATGAGGAAAACGAGGCTTCTAATTATTATGAGTTCAGAATTATGAATGCTAGAAGTGTTGCTTAACTATATGACATTCTATCAAGAGAAAGGTGGGTGAGAATGTATCATGCAAATACAGTAGATGACAAGTATGAAGCCTTTATACATACTGTCTATACATGCGCAGGTTTGCTTCCCAAAGAAGCGAGCTAAGGTACAAAAAGGGCACTCAAAAAAGATTATTACAAAGTGGATCACTCCACAAGTGGCCGCACTACGAAATAAAGTACGCGCGCTTGCGACCACACTTAAATTTACACCCAGCATTGAACTTAGAGAGAGACGAGCACATAAAAAAGTGTATAGGGACCTAATTAAGAAAGCAAAAGCACAATCAGTGGTTAACCTGTTTAGGAATTCGAATAGTAAAAGTGAACGTGGTTAATAGCGAAAGAAATAAGATAAACCCTAAAAACTCCGTAATAAAAGTTGAATTAAACCACGATGGCCACATAATAAACGATCCAGGAAAGGTCGTTGGTGCCTTTAATAATATTTTGCGGAAGCAGAACAGGGGTTATTATTAGATTCAGAAGGCATTAGTGGGGACTTATTTACACCAATTCCAGATTCTGGATGTAGCTTTCTCTTAGAAAGAGTAACTTTAGAGACTCAAAAAAAAGAGCTCAATTATGAGCCACGTTGATTCTATGCATTGTGTCATCATCCGTTCTTGTTGTCATTGTCGTCGCCGTCGGGGAGGTAGTCAAAGGGAAGAGGAAAGTTCCCCAACGACGACCCAGAGACGAAGACGACCACGACGTGGGGGAACCCCTGCCCTCCCCATACGCTTGTGGATGGTGCTGACAGCAAAGCCTATCGACCGCTTGTCCCCCCGCGTCATCCCTTACGTCCCTCCCTTCGTCTTGATTAGCCAAGTTGCATAAATATGAGACGTTAAGCAATATCCAATAATGATGATATCAATTTTAGTTTTCTTTCTCTCGATTTGGTTAGTCGTGAAATACTCCTTAGGTGTAAGGTCAGGGCGGACTTTTTTAATTTCTAAATGGTTGTTAATGACTTGTAAGTGACATTTTGTTAACTTGCTTTAACCTTGTTTGATAAAGTTTGTGTGAAAAATTAATTTTTAGAACAATATTTTATCAATGTGATCGCTATTATCCTTATTATTTACGTATCACTAATAATTATAGAAAACAATGTTTAAAACAAATAAACCCAAATTTAATCTACAAGCCCCGAATATCACATGACTCACTCGGTTAAAGCTCCGTAGTTTCTCACGTCGTTGTCGTTCGGGTTCGTCGTTTGTGTTGAGTCTGCTGATTTAACTCTTGCAACGGTTTTGAATGAACAAGTGAAACAAACGCTCATCGGTTCATGATGTGTATCCGGGACGCCTTTTGGCTCCTTTTTTGATATTTTTTTAGATTCTTTTCGGGCAATGTCGCACAAGTTGGTTCGAACTCGATGAATCAATATAATGCATAGTACGTGCGATGGGCTGTCGCAAGTGTCGCAGCATATCCAGTTAGCCTCCTTCTTTTTTCACCCAATCATCATTAGGCTTCCGTTTACTTGATTTATTCCAACACGCAACCTTCTCGTGGTTTGGCCCGTGATAAGAGGAGATCTACTCCCTGAAACTAATGGCGAGTTCTGGGTCGTCGTCGGGGAACTTTCCCCTTCCCTTTGACTACTTCCCCGACGGCGACGACAATGACAAAACGGACGGATTATGACACAGACGGAGACGACCACGACGTGGAGGAATCCCTTTCCTCCCTATATGCTTGTGGCTGGTTCTAACCAGCAAAGGCCTGTCCACCCCTTGCCCCCCCCCCCGTCATCCCTTACGTACCTCCTTTCGTCTCGATTAGCCAAGTTGCATAAATATGAGACGTTAAGCAATATCCAATCTTATAAAAAAAAATCCCCATAAGCTTGTAGCTGGTTCTGGCCTTCAAATTCCAATTCGACACCTTCTCGCGGTTTGGCCCGTGAATAGGGGAGTTTCACTCCCGGAAACTATTTGCGAGCTCTAGGTCGTCGTCGGGGAACCCCTTCCCTTTGACTACCTCCCCGACGGCGACGACAAAGACAACACGGACGGATGATGACACAGACGGAGACGACCACGACGTGGGGGAACCCTTGCTCTCCCCTTATGCTTGTGGCTAGTTCTGACTAGCACAGGCCTGTCCACCCCTTGTCCCCCTACGTCTCCCATTACGTTACGCCCCCTGGAAAGCAGTATGCATGGTGTTAACTCACACTTATAGAAATTGTTTTATCTTGGAGGCACGAATAAAATTAGCTGTTAAGGCTCCCTTAAACTACTAATACTAATACTAATGATATGAGACAAGCGTTGTTCTCTTGCATTTGTCTTCTTTGCCTCTCGTACGTTCCCGTAGAAGAACAATATGTCGCAACAAGTCCCTTGCGATACATCTCGTTCTATGACTGATTTGAAGAATTGAACAAGGAATATCGTCTGGTAATCGCTCCGTTTATGGGTCTGTTTTCCTGGGCACTTGCCTTGTCGTCCCATGGTAAAATAAATGTTTGTCTCTTAAATGGACCAGAAATGAGTCACACTGGTCCTGTTTACACCGTTTTAAGTAATATTATCTGCTAAAGTTATGAGATGTGTCAGGAGGAAAACCCTTTGTAGCTTGTTTGTCACTTTGATTGTGATTAGTTCTGTGTTGACGATAACTGGTCATAATTCATTTGGTCAGCTATCAGGCAACATGTCTGCACCAACCAAGAGCTTACCCGCGTGTGGGCGGAACATCGTTGTTAGTGTGGGGTCGCCAGGGAGTTTTTACCGACGCGACTTTCCCACCACAGGGGGATGGAAAGCATTATCGATTTAAATGACATACGCTACGGGAGGGTGGTAGAATATGCCCGTTGGGCCGAACCACGTGAAGGGGTAGCTCGCTCCCACTAGACAGGTAGCGAGTATTGGCGTGAATGGCTCGAGGCTCATCTCGATGTAATGTGTTAAGTGCTACTATCAAAGAGTAGCAGACTGCAATTGTGCAACAATCCAGTGTTTTTGTTTGACCGACATTTCAGCCAGTTTGTCTCGTTCTTGGGCTCTTTCCACTTGTTCTGACTATATTTTCTGTACTTTCCCCACTTTCTCACTACAATTTCTTCTTCCTCAGCTCAGGTAATTTCACCACTTTTTCCTGTTTCACTGTTATCTTAATGATACCATTGAGAGGTTACTTCCTGGTGTTGGTGGTACCCGAGCCCCCACTGTAAGACCCACCAGCTTTCATAATTATGCAATATTTTCATTTATATAACAGTGCAAGATTAACAGGTCACGACCAGCGCTCCACACATTTGCCCAGTATTCTAATTAACTCAAACATAATTTGAATGTCTCTATATGTTCTCAGTTCCACATCACACACATTGCTGAAGATAAACAAACAACGCTGTCAGTGTCGGGGGAACTTTTCTTTCTAATGTGAAGCAATAAAATAAATATCAATATTTACGATTACGAGGGATAATTTCAATTGGATTCTGTTTAGAGTAATGATGGGGCGACCTGTATGTGAAGGGAGAGATTTCTTTATTCGATCCTTGAATAAGTAGGTTGTCAGTACTGTTTGGTTAAAGAAAACCGCGGATTCAGACAAAAGAGTTTAGAAATTAGGTTGGGTTCAGTGACCTCCTTCAGGTGAGTGTTTGATTGGATGAGCGTAGCGAGCGTAGCGAGCGAAGCGAAGATTCCATTTCACTACACTGGAGAAAAAAATCCGGAATGTTTTTTTTTTTTTCTTTTTTTTTTTTTTTTTGTATTTTTGTCTGTTTGTTAGCACGATTCCGGCTAAACCGATACTCCGATTGCGATGAAATTTTATAAAGGTCTTCGAAATCTCTGAACTTAGAACTGCCACGTTTTTGAGCACAATCGAAAAAAAATTTCTCATGAAAATCGCAATTTTACGATTTTTTTCGATTTTTTAAAAATTTCTTCGACTAACAACACCTACATGCTTAGTCCGATTGTAATGATTTTTTCACAGAACCTTAATTTTATGAATTGATATATTCGTGTAAAATTTGAGCGTTATCAAAAAAATATTTTTTACGAAAATCGCAATTTTACGACTTTTTTCAATTTTTAAAATTTCTCCAGCTTATAACACCTACATCCTTTATCCGATTGTAATGATTTTTTTACAGAACCTTAATTTTATGAATTAATATATTCGTGTAAAATTTGTGCGCAATCGAATAATTATTTATTATGAAAATTTCAATATTACGATTTTTTCCTTTTTTAAAATTACGATTAATTAAAAAAAAAAAATTAAGTTAATTTTTTATTAAATTAAATTAAATTTTTTATTAAATTTAATTTAATTTTAAAAATATCTTCAACTTAGTAATGATTTTTTCACAGAACAACAGTAAATCCGCATAACACATGGCAGCTCAATGCACCAATTACGCTCATCCAACAACGCGGCGGGACTTAAGCGTTTTCCTAGTAATCATAAGGTACTGAATAGAGATTTTAGAAACACTAATACAGAATACCGCTACAAAAAGAGAAAACACAACTCTGTTGTTCAGAAACAATTGCCCGTCTGTGACCCAGGTACAATTGACCCAGACCACGGCTCTGCTAATCATAACAGGCGCAAACATCAGCGACGAGAATGTAGGGGAGTACATTACTGAGCTCTGGCGGTCATCGTCGGGGACACCTCCACCTTCCCTTCACAAACTCCTCAACGAAGATGATCATGACAACACGAACGATGGCAATGATGATGTCCACCACGACGTAAGAACTTATACCTTTCCTCCTCTTACCCATGGGCCTTCAAATTCCAACTCGACACCTTCTCGCGGTTTGGCCCGTGAATAGGGGAGTTTCACTACCTGAAACTAATGGCGAGCTCTGGGTCGTCGTCGGGCAACCCCTTCCCTTTGACTACCTCCCCGACGGCGACGACAAAGACTAACACGGACGGATGATGACACAGACGGAGACGACCACGACGTGGGGGAACCCCTGCCCTCCCCATATGCTTGTGGCTGGTTCTGACCAAAACAGGCCTGTCCACCCCTTGTCCCTCCGCGTCATCCCTTACGTCCCTCCCTTCGTCTCGATTAGCCAAGTTGCATAAATATGAGACGTAAAGCAATATTCAATCAATCAAATCCTCTTACCCATGGCTGGTTCAGATCGACAGACATTACATTTTCGTCTTCATATCCCCTATAGGCTAGAGTGGTGCATTATGACCTAATGGTTGACGTGTCCTTCATTTAAATAAGCTTAAACAATACCAAATTTAAAAAAAATAAAAACCAGAAACACTATGACAGGATACATAACATATTTGATTTTTTTTTTGCTTTTTGCTAAAAGTGGAGATAGCTGGTGTCGCGACAAGAGAATGATGAAGATAAGAGCTGTCCGCGGTGACACATACGATCAGAGTGCAGCTCCGTAGCATATGGCTATACGAGGACGTGGGTTCGAATCCCGCAAGAGGCATGGGTTATATGTGATCGTCCTTAATCGTCATCTATCACCACTCATCGTCTCTACCTTAGTGCATTAAGAATGAAGATCCCAGAGAACTCGTTTCGTCGCTGGGATTTTGATTGACAGGGGGTGTGAAAGTAGGACCGTACTTTTGCTCCTACGTCAGCAAGTTTTGGGCCAATCATGGGTAGGTTTCTAGTTTCTGTGCAGTAGTCTTTTGTTATTTCAAATATTTATTGACAAGCAGTGAGCTATTCAGCTAGCTGGACCTTCCTGGCCCGAGCAGAGTGGACAAGAGGTAGATCGTATCTATTGTAATAGTCGCTCGACCCTTCTATTGATGGTCTCGAAACCATCCAATTAAATTATTTTCGCTTGAATAGAGTTAAATCCTTCCTTCCTTTCATTACGTAAACTGTTGTAATTTACCTTTTAAATGCCCTTTAATGTTAAAGATTTTAGCTTAAATGTTTCACTGAAGTAAAATCAACACGAAAATGTTTTCAATGCTAAAAATTGATTGAAAACTAAGAACATAACAGTATAATATACAACATACTTCTTCATCAGAAATGCTAAGAATATTTTGTAAACATTGTTAGTTCTCAATCAATTTTTTGCGTTTAAAAACATTTTCGTGTTGATTTTATTTCAGGGAAACATTAAAGTTAAATTCATTAACATTTAAGAACATTTAAAAGGTAAATAACAACAGTTTATGTAATGAAAAGAAAATTAATTTATCTCTATTCAAGGGTTTAGAGACCATCAATAGAAGGGTCGAGGATAGGTAAGATCTAAATCTTGTGCACTCTGCCCGTCCGAGGAAGGTGGTGGTGGTAAAGAGAGGAGGAAATTCCTGGTACCTGCGGACCAATCTTCCCGTGAAGTCCACTTTAGTCTGTCACTCTCAGCCTATTATGAGCACAATAGCCTCAATGTACCTGATCTGCTTCTGGAGCATCTTCACCCATTTCAAATCTATTGTGATGAAAATAATTTATGCAGCGAAATATTTTTTTATAATTGCCAATATTTAATAACGTGGTTCAAATGAGTAGCTTGAGTTTTGAAATGCGTTCTTTTCCCTAGTGTCTACGATCAAAACTGACTGAAATATATAAAGATTACTTTTTTATTATAAAAATATATTATAGAATCATTATCCGTAACTCAGTCAGTTTTTATCGTAGAATTTCGTCCAAAAAAATGAAATTCAAGATACACGCTTAATATTTTAACAACGTAATTAGATTTTTGCAATTAAACAAAAACAATCAATACATAAATGTATAAATAGAACAATAGAACTGGAAGAGAAGACAGCAGGACGAAAACCCCCAACTTCCTGAGAACTTCCTTCAAAGATTCCACCCATAGATAACAAAAACACACTGGACCCTGCTAAATAAAGAGGAGCGCCTTCACCCATTTCAAATCTATTGTGATGAAAATAATTTATTAAGCGATTTTTTTTTTTTATAATTGCAAATATTTAATAACGTGGTTCAAATGTGTGGCTTGAGTTATGAAATGCGATTTTTCCCCTAGTGTCTACGATCAAAACTGACTGAAATATATAAGATTACTTTTTATTATTAAAATATGTTATAGAAGCATTATCCGTAACTCAGTCAGTTTTTATCATAGAATTTTGTCCAAAAAAATGAAATTCAAGACACGCGCTTAATATTTTAACAACATTATTAGATATTTGCAATTAAACAAAAAATATCAAAAAATTAATAGAACAATAGAACAGGAAGAGAATACAATAGGTATAAAACCCTCAGCTTCTAGGATGGTCTATTTTACGACTACACGTGACAACCCTTCAAAAATGCATTTACAGTAGAGCGGGGGGGGGGGGGAATTGAGGAAGGAAAAATGCACACAGAGAGTGTTTAGTATTGTTTTATCTCCATGCATCACCCTCACGTCTCGATTAGCACCGTTGCCAAAATATGAGACGCAACGCCGAAATATTATCAAAATCATCACAAAGAGTGAATGAGTTGGTAAATCGTAGTTGGAATGAAATTCATTACAATCAATTTCTTGTAATTCCTTATCTGTGACCATCCTTGTACCATGATCTGTGACCATACTTTTATTGTAATTAATTGGATGAGCGAAGCGAAGACTTCAATTTGACTTTGTGTTTTTTTGTTTGTTTTTTACTTACGTTACCCCAAGAAAAATAGCTCGTGTGTTTTGTTTTTGTTAGTTATTTGTCTGTTTGTTCGCTCTCTACCGGGAAAACGGCATATGCGATCTTGATGAAAATTGGAGGGGACCTTCGAAATCTCTGAACTTAGAGCTGTATTGTTTTTGGGTACAATCGAAGAAATATTTCTCATAAATATCGTACTTTTACGATTTTTATTTTTGTGATATTTGGGCCGATTTTGACCAAACGGGTGAGGCTACAACGTTCATATTTTACATTGACGGAGATTACGATAAGATTACGGTATTGTAGTGCCTCTTGAAAGAAAAAGTTGAAAAAGTTGGTAAAAATTCATAGAAATAAAGGTTTTAATATACGGTAAGCCTTTTACAGGTGTATAATGAACAAGTAATATCAAGTAACTGTAGAAAAAGTAAGGAGATTCCACATAAAAACGTAATCATTGGACAGAAATATTAAAAAAAAACTCATCCATCAACGCGGCTGGAAAAAGCGTTCGCGAAGCGGCCTAGTTATAAAAAAGCAAACATCAGGGGATTTAATTTCGTAATTGACTACAAATTAGAACAAATCTCAACAATTTTTTTAAACTGATAAATACGCCATATGCAATGCGTAAACTCCGGGACAAATATAATTGTTACTATCGGTATATATTTATTGGATGAGCGAAGCGAAGACTTCAATTTGACTTTGTGTTTGTTTGTTTGTTTTTTACTTACGTTACCCCAAGAAAAATAGCTCGGGTGTTTTGTTTTTGTTAGTTTTTTTGTCTGTTTGTTCGCTCTCTACCGGGCAAACGGCATATGCGATCTCGATGAAAATTGGAGGGGACCTTCGAAATCTCTGAACTTAGAGCTGTATTGTTTTTGGGTACAATCGAAGAAATATTTCTCATAAATATCGTACTTTTACGATTTTTTTTCGATTTTTAGTGCGATATTTTCGTGATATTTGGCAAACGGCTACTCCGATATTGATGAAACTTTTTAGGAACGTTTAAAATCACTGAAATCATATATGTTATGATTTTAGAGACATTATAAAAAAATATTTCTTATAGAAATCGTACTTTTACGATTTTTTCTCCGGTTTTTAAAACAATATTATCGTGATATTTGGGCCGATTTTGACCAAACGGGTGGGGCTACAACGTTCATATTTTAAATTGACATAAATATTATGGTGATTTAGTGCCTCTTGAAAGAAAAAGTTGAAAAAGTTGGTCAAAATTCATAGAAATAAAGGTTTTAATATAAGTCTTTTACAGGTGTATAATGAACAAGTAATATCAAGTAACTATATTTTCGTGATATTTGGGCCGATTTTGACCAAACGGGTCCGGGGCTACAACGTTCATATTTTACATTGACATAAAGATTATGGTGATGTAGTGCCTCTTGAAAGAAAAAGTTGAAAAAGTTGGTCAAAATTCATAGAAATAAAGGTTTTAATTTAAGCCTTTTACAGGTGTATAATGAACAAGTAAATAAATAAATAATATCAAATAAATAAATAAAATAAATAAATATCAAGTAACTATAGAAAAAGTAAGGAGATTCCACATAAAAACGTAATCATTGGACAGAAATATTCCAAAAAAGCTCATCCATCAACGCGACTGAAAAAGCGTTCGCGAAGCGGCCTTGTATATATAAATATTATTTACGATATAAATTTTGTTGGTACCAAATCAACTCCACCCCACCCCCGATACCCCAGACCACACCACATAACCATACAACGCTCATCGACTTGTGAACTTGGTTCAAGACTTCAGGCGTGCTTCAGGACAAGGTTTTTTTCTTTGAAGTTTCAAGTCCTGCATGATTGTTGAATAGCAGGTATAATGTTTACAAATCTGCAGCTAGCCAGCCACCCTTTCTTGTGGAATGAATGGTCTCTCTCTCTCTGTCCGTGCTTCTCGCTCGCGCGCCCAAGAAACATGCAGACTGTTGTGGTAGTTCAGAGACTTTGATATAGAGGGCAAAAATTTCGCAACAAATTTTATCCAATTTTACATTTAAGATTATCGCTTGTCTAATTAAGTTACGGCTACGAAATTCGTAATTCTTTCTAATTAGAACCCCCGAATAGATGCCCTTTGAATTTTTTGTTAGTATTTGGTCCCATTAAAAGTTGTCTTTAAAAATTATTTGCTGATAAGCCAACGAAATTTTAAGAAATCTGAACAAAACGCACTCATTTGACAGAAGTTCTCTGTACGAGAAAAAAAAATCATCGGTATTGATCTATTGGTCTAATTGGATGAGCGTAGCGAGCGTAGCGAGCGGAAGCGAAGACTTCAATTTCACTGACCCCCCAAAAAATTTAGCTCGGGTGTTTTTTTGTTTTTTTGTTTTTTTGTTTTTTTGTTTTTCCGTCTGTTTGTTCGCTCGATTCCGGGCAAACGGCATATGCGATCTTGATGAAAATTTGACCGGACCTTCGTTTTCTCTGAACTTAGAGGTGTATTGTTTTTGGGTACAATCGAAGAAATATTTCTCATGAATATCGTACTTTTACGATTTTTTTCGATTTTTAGTGCGATATTTTCGTGACATTTGGGCCGATTCTGACCAAACGGGTGGGGCTAGAACGTTCATATTTCACATGGACATTAAGATTATGGTGATGTAGTACCTTTTGAAAGAAAAAGTTGAAAAAGTTAGCTAGAATCCATAGAAATAAAGGTTTTAATATTAGTTTTTCAATTTTTAGTGCGATATTTTCGTCACATTTGGGCCGATTCTGACCAAACGGGTAGGGCTACAACGTTCAGATTTCACATGGACATTAAGGTTATGGTGATGTAGTACCTTTTGAAAGAAAAAGTTGAAAAAATTAGTCAGAATCTACAGAAATAAAGGTTTCAATATGAGTTTTTGAAGTTTATAATACCAATTAACAAATAACAATAGAAACTTGACAACAATCACCTCCACAATGCATTCAAAAAGCACTTGCAAAGGAAAAGTGCAAACAAACGCACAAAACGCAAAAAAACTTACAAAAAAAACGCTCATCCATCAACGCGGCGGGACTTTAGCGTTTTCCTAGTAGTTATATACAATTTACTTTACCACTACAAAATCAACAGTCCTCCTTCCTCTTAATAAGAGACGTTATTTAAGTAACAAAAACCATCATCATGAAGAAGATGAGATGTCGAGCGTGGAAGGCCAGTACTGATTGCCCACGCTGGAGGGGGTCTCTGGTATATTGACGTCCATCGGAGTCTCGGACTTTATTCCTTATTTCACATATACGGAGTAGTCTGTCGGTGTTCCGTTGTCCTTTTTGGTGGAAGCGGGTCGTTTCCCACATTTACCAAAATTCTGCAACACTAACCTAAATATACTATTGTATTGTTTTAATTCATAAGCAATGCAAATATCACATTAATCTCTTTATCTTTCTCGGCAGCTTCAAAGTGTCGGTCATACACTTCCTCGTGGCCTAGCCACGTCATTGTAATAAATATCAAGCACCCTTGGTAAGAAGCTTTTGTCAGCACACTGAGCGGAAATGGCTACGTTTCTCCCGTAAATCTTGATAATAGACTATTCGTTGCACCTCACGAGTTCAAGAACACACAGGGATATTCCTGTTTTTTCTTGAATAATTAAAACAATGGTCGAATCAGTCGTTATAATATGATTTTCCAACGTAAAAGATTTGTTTACTTAAAATGTTACTTTAATTTGTTATTGAGATCAGTATGGGCCAACCTCCAATCGAACAAGCATTGTGCTAAATAAGTTTATTTATTTTGAAGATCAATGTCCTTTGAACGGTCTGTAGCGTACACGTGCCTTCTGCAGAGAACACTCCAAGCTCCAGACAACAAAGGATCGGCGCGCGCATCGTGTGCACGCAGACAGCAGCTGCCGCCTACGCCTCACTCACAGTCGGCCTGTTGTTCTTGTCTGAGGTGAACGCGTTTGGTCACCGCTCTTCCGTCTGTTCTTGTTTAGCCTGCAATGCACAAGGATGTGTTATTTGAACAAGTCTTGGTTGTGTTATTTGAACAAGTCTTGGTTGTTTAATCTTTGCTTCATTCAGCTTGTTAACTTCAGTACATAGTTTGTTTTGTTGACACTAAAGGGGGTTGTTTGTTCTTTATTCTGTAGGTTATATCTTGTCGGAGAAGTGTTCGTCATGTCAGTGTTGTGCTCGGTCTGCTCCGCCCATACAGCCTGTGCGGTTGATGTGGCCAGCTTAGTGCTAGGTTCTGTCCAGTGTGAGATGAGAGCCTTGACACGCAACAAGGGTGCCTGGTGTCTGTGCTGGGGTTGGCCATATACCACCCTTGTGTAGGTGTTGCAACTATTTTCTTGTTCCGCCATTTAACTCACATATTATCAGAATGAACAACTTAAACCAACTCGCAGCCTTAGCGTAGATAAGGCAGTCATAAGGGTATTCGTCCTATAATGTCTGGTATTTTGAGGCACATGTGTGTGTATCTGTCCAGTACGGGCTTCCCCTATTCGTGTTTGAGTAAATCCCACTTTCCCCTAGGTTAGCTTCATAATTCACATTTCACCTCCATATCCTTCGTCTCGGTTAGCGCAACCGCATATATGTAAGACGTAACTCCACATTCACTGTGGATCTCTGAGACGACCACGACGTGGGGGAACCCCTACCCTCCCCATATGCTTGTGGCTGGTTCTAACTAGCACAGGCCTGTCCACCCCTTGTCCCCCCGCGTCATCCCTTACGTCCCTCCCTTCGTCTCGATTAACCAAGTTGCATAAATATGAGACGTAAAGCAATATCCAATTAAATCAATCTGTATCTTGCAAGTCTTTTGTATCAAGGTCCTCGTCTTTGCTGGGCCTTCAAATTCCAACTCGACACCTTCTCGCGATTTGTCCCGTGAATAGGGGAGTTTCACTTCCTGAATCTAATGGCGAGCTCTGGGTCGTCGTCGGGGAACCCCGTCCCTTTGACTACCTCCCCGGCGGCGACGACAAAGACAACACGGACGAATGATGACAAAGACGGAGACGACCACGACGTGGAGGAACCCTTGCCCTCCCCATACGCTTGTGGCTGGTTCTGACCTGCACGGCCTGTCAACCCTTGTCCCCCGCGTCATCCTTTACGTCCCTCCCTTCGTCTCGACATTTGTGAACCAGCTCACGCTCGTAAGGAGTACACGAAATATATTAAGCAACTCAAGAACTAGCAGATTGTGAAGGCGCACGACGATGGTAACCACCACTGCCTCTCTCAAGTTACAGGAGATCAGGTGCAGCGACTCTAGGTTTTTCAATGCGGGAGATGAAAACAGCTCGATCCAGGTATTAAAAAAAAAATGTAGTTTAAATGTCTATGCTAGGACGTTTAAAAATAAACGTTAAGACAAATGTGACATTTGTCATTTCCTTTATAAATATCGAAATCTATACACAAAAATTGTTTTTTTAATTTGTGATTTTGGTGGAGGTGCCGGGTAGGTATTTTAAAATTAAATAAAATTGGTTGGGCGATGAAATTCCAACTCGCAAACTTCTCGTGGTTTGGCCCGTGATTAGAAGAGTTTTTCTCTCTGAAACTAATGGCGAGCTCTGGGTCGTCGTTGGAAAACCCCTTCCCTTTGACTACCTCCCCGACGGCGACGACAATGACAACACGGACAGATGATGACACAGACGGAGACGACCACGACGTGGGGGAACCCCTGCCCTCCCCATATGCTTGTGGCTGGTTCTGACCAGCACAGGCCTGTCCAGTGTCCACCCCTTGTCCCCCCGCGTCATCCCTTACGTCCCTCCCTTCGTCTCGATTAGCCAAGTTGCATAAATATGAGACGTAAAGCAATATCCAAAACCACCACTGCCTCTGTCAAGTTACAGGAGATCAGGTGCAGCGACTCTAGGTTTTTCAATGCGGGAGATGAAAACAGCTCGATTCAGGTATTTAAAAAAAAATCTAGTTAAAATGTCTATGCTAGGACGTTTAAAAATAAACGTTTAGACAAATGTGACATTTGACATTTCATTTATAAATATCGAAATCTATATACAAAAATGTTTTTTTTAATTTGTGATTTTGGTGGAGGTGCCGGGTAGGTATTTTAAAATTAAATTAAATTATTTTGGCGATCAAATTCCAACTCGCAACCTTCTCGTGGTTTGGCCCGTGATAAGAAGAGTTTTTCTCTCTGAAACTAATGGCGAGCTCTGGGTCGTCGTCGGGGAACTTTCCCCTTCTCTTCGACCACCTCCCCGACGGCGACGACAATGACAACACGGACAGATGATGCCACAGACGGAGACGACCACGACGTGGGGGAACCCCTGCCCTCCCCATATGCTTGTGGCTGGTTCTGACCAGCACAGGCCTGTACACCCCTTGTCCCCCCACGTCATCCTTTACATCCCTCCCTTCGTCTCGATTAGCCAAGTTGCATAAATATGAGACGTTAAGCAATATCCAATCAAACCGACGGCGACGACAATGACAACATAGACGGATGATGACACAGACGGAGACGACCACGACGTGGGGGAACCGCTGCCCTCCCTTTACGCTTGAGGCTGGTTCTGACCAGCACAGGGGCCTTCAAATTCCAACTCAACACCTTCTCGCGGTTTGGCCCGTGAATAGGGGAGTTTAACTTCCTGAAACTAATGGCGAGCTCTGGGTCGTCGTCGGGGAACCCCTTCCCTTTGACTACCTCCCTGACGGCGACGACTAAGACAACACGGACGGATGATGACACAGGCGGAGACGACCACGACGTGGGGGACCCTGCCCTCCCCATACGCTTGAAGCTGGTTCTGACCAGCACAAGCCTGTCCACACCTTGTCCCCCCGCGTCATCCCTTACGTCCCTCCCTTCGTCTCGATTAGCCAAGTTGCATAAATATGAGACGTTTAGCAATATCCAATCCTAACGTCCCTCTCTTCGTCTCGATTAGCCAAGTTGCATAAATATGAGACGTTTAGCAATATCCAATCAATAAACCAATCGGGCCATCAAATTTCACCTCGCAACCTTCTCGTGTGGGGATATGTGGATCAAATTGCATGCTGTTTTTAAACAACAAACGAAGCAAGCTGCCCACACTGTGCAAGCAGAATTCTTTGGTTTCAATATGAAACAAACTGAGGACATGGTGACTCACATCGCCAAGTTTGAAGGCCTAGTTTTACGCATGCAGCAGTTAAACGTAAAACCGGACGAGTCATCATTGATGGAAAAGTTATTGGATACTTTGCCTGATGATTATGAAAGTCTACGACAGGCTTGGTGGGCTAGGTCTGAGAATCAACAAACGTTTACTGAGTTGGCGCAAGTCCTGACATCTGACGAAAAGAGATTTTTGTGCCCTAAAACCCCAATAACTTACTAAAAGCGTAGACAACAGCAATCAATAAAACTCAAGGTAGACCAAAATATCAGCAACCAAAGAAGTCTGTAGAGTCTAGGCCTAGGCCTACAGTGGAAAAATCCAAGGAAAAGAAGTTGAACTTCAAATGCTATGGTTGCGGAGGAGAAGGTCATTATAAACGTAATTGCCTAAACCCGAAAAACAAACCTAGGCCTTCGCCTAATGTAAATGACGGTGATCAAGCATTCATCACTGAAACTGTGAATGCAGAAGCTGGAAATGACATAGGAATTGTTGACTCGGGTGCGACTGACCACATGACGTCTCACCGCGAGTGGTTCTCATCGATTGAATACTTTGCTGTGCCATTAAACCTTCTCGTGGTTTGGCCCGTGAATAGGGGAGTTCTTCTCCCTGAATTTAATGGCGAGCTCTGGGTCGTCGTCGGGGAACTTTCCCCTTCCCTTCGACTACCTCCCCGTCGGCGACGACCACGACGTGGAGGAACCCCTGCCCTCCCCATACGCTTGTGGCTGGTTCTGACAAGCACAGGCCTGTCCTCCCCTTGTCCCCCCGCGTCACCCCTTACGTCCCTCTATTCGTCTCGATTAGCCAAGTTGCATAAATATGAGACGTTCAGCATATCCAATGATAACTAAATAAAAACGGACGGATGATGACACAGACGGAGACGACAACGACGTGAGGGAATTCCAATTCGCAACCTTCTCGTGGTTTGTTTCGTTATTAGGGGAGTTTTACTCCCTGAAACTAATGGCGAGCTCTGGGTCGTCGTCGGGGAACTTTTCCCTTCCCTTTGACTACTCCCCGACGGCGACGACAATGACAACACGGACGTATGATGACACAGACAGAGACGACCACGACGTGGGGGAACCCCTGCTTTTTCCATACGCTTGTGGCTGGTTCTGACCAGCACAGGCCTGTCCACCCCTTTGTCCCCCCGCGTCATCCCTTACGTTTCTCTCCTTAGAAAGATGTGTACACGGTGTTAACTCATTCATATAGAAATTGTTTTATCTTGGAGGCGCGAATAATCCTAGCTGCTAAAGCGCCCTAAAACTACTTATACTCATACTAATACTTCCCTGCCCTCTGCATACGCTTGTGGCTGGTTCTTATATTTTTATTTATTATTATTTATTAGTTTATTTTTTATTTGCAACAGGCAATGTAGCCTACTAGTGCAAATTTAATAGAGAAGGGAGGAGAAGAAACCCGGTACCGGCACATAGCCTACTCCTACCGAAAAGTACCAAGGGGACCAACGGCTTTACGTCCCATCCGAAAGGACGGTGTAACTTTTGACAGTCATATAGTTTCCTCCACTAACCCGGACTGCCGAGTAGACGGCGCCAAGGAGATCGAAGCTGTCACACAAGCTTACGAAGCCAAGTCTGCTCTAGCTAGCGATATACGTGTGTTTCAGGGCAGAGCGGCGACCCACTCGACCCCTGACCACGCCCGATGTCGCTTAACTTCAGTGTTCGAGTGGGAACTGGTTAAACGACCGCGGCTAAATCGCTAAAGGATTGTAAACCTCAACTTTACAATAATTGGATGAAGGATGAAGATGTGAAAATTAGCATCACCTTGCAAGCATCTGTGGAAATAGTTGGATACGTTTGAAAAAAAATACAAAACAATGTCAGTTTTACGATAGAAATTTGCTTTTAACTTTGTATGTAACGTTGAGTCATTCCGACAGGTCAAAACAGTTCCGAACAGAGAGTAAGCCAAACTAAAAACGATTTTAAGTCATTTGAAAAAGTTTCTGATACTTGCACCACCTTCATGTACATGTTACATTATTCATTTAACATGGTTGCAGGGGTACCATGTCATGCATAAACATTAGCCAGAATTACCTTGTTTATACATTGTTATGGTTTAATTGTTTTGAACCGTGACAACAATTTTCAGATTTTAAAAACTTTCCATGACCCACCATTGGGTCGCGACCCACAGTTTGGGAAATGCTGCTGTGGTCAATGGTCGAACTAATCTCTCAATAGAGCGCAGAGCGATCGATGTTTGAACACACTGTTGACTTAACGTAAATTAAATAGGATTGTTTATAACATTTATTTTGAGGGCAGTGTATTATTATTGTTGGTGGTTACAGATTTTCCACCAGAGTGCAGGACGATCGAAGTTTTGTCACCGCCATATAAAATTTTCACTTGAAACAAAATGTAAAGAGTCGTGTTGAATCCGCGTTCATGCGATCGTGGCGGAGAATCAGACGAACCAGCCTGGCATTGCCCTTGGTGCGGTAAATATTTCAATCGGTATTGCAGTGTGGTTTACATTTTCACAGCCGATAATAAAGTTTCATTATAGACAGGGAATACTAGATAATTTTATGTTGAGCTAATGTAAGTAGGTGTAACAAGTATGCCGTGGTCAAGGTGTGTATAATTTTACACTTGCAAAAATTTATTTTCTTGAAACCATTCGAAACACCTTGACAATGCACAATACCTTTTTCAAAGAGAATGACTTATTATTATATATTGCAATTTTTTAAGAGTTGAACAATATAAAGAACAATAATATTTTGGATGCGGTCCATAATTATCACGTTAATTAATTTAGTAATTAATATATAATAATTTAACATGTAAACACGTGACAAATTATAATATAAAAACGTGATAGTTTTAGAATATAAATGAATTATATAATTAATTATGACATTGAACATAAAAACCATTATTCATTACTTTTTTACATTTTCACTTTATTTAAACATTTCCTCGATGTATTTCATTGCTATGTCCTTATCATTAAATACCATAAACCCTAACTACTTCGGGCCTTCAAATTCCAACTCGACACCTTCTCGCGGTTTGGCCCGTGAATAGGGGAGTTTAACTCCCTGAAACTAATGGCGAGCTCTGGGTCGTCGTCGGGGAACCCCTTCCCTTTGACTACCTCCCCGATGGCGACGACAAAGACAACACGGACGTATGATGACACGGACGGAGACGACGACCACGACGTGGGGGAACCCCTGCATGCTTGTGGCTGGTTCTGACCAGCACAGGCCTGTCCACCCCTTGTCCCCCCGCGTCATCCCTTACGTCCCTCCCTTCGTCTCGATTAGCCAAGTTGCATAAATATGAGACGTTAAGCAATATTCAATCAAACAATCAATCGGGGATCTCCTTCCCTTTCACTACCTCCCCGACGGCGACGACAATGACAACACGGACGGATAATGACACAGACGAAGACGACCACGACGTGGGGGAACCCCTGCCCTCCCCATACGCTTGTGGCTGGTTCTGACCTGCACAGGCCTGTCCACCCCTTGTCCCCCCGCGTCATCCCTTACGTCCCTCCCATCGAATCGATTAGCCAAGTTGTATAAATATGATACGTTAAGCAATATCCGGGCCTTCAAATTCCAACTCGACACCTTCTCGCGGTTTGGCCCGTAAATAGGGGAGTTTCACTCCCTGAAACTAATAGCGAGCTCTGGGTCGTCGTCGGGGAACCCCATCCTTTTGACTACCTCCCCGACGGCGAGGACAAAGACAACACGGACAAATAATGACACAGACGGAGACGACCACGACGTGGGGGAACCCCTGCCCGCCCCATACGCTTGTGGCTGGTATCTGACCAGCACAGGCCTGTCCACCCCTTGTCCCCCCGCATCATCCCTTAGATCGCGCCCTTCGTCTCGATTAGCCAAGTTGCATAAATATGTGACGTTAAGCAATATCCAATCAATCAATCAATCATTGATTAGCCAAAGTGCATAAATATGAGACTTAAAGCAATATCCAATCAATTAAAACCATAAAGTATATATAATATAATATAGCCTTAGTAGCTGAAAGATAAGGAAAGATAATGAAAAACAGAAAAAGAGCTTATGTCCACAGATCAATTTTTATTTACAATTTTCATTTGATTTCTGAAAAGTGTCCCAACCCTACACCCTCTCCCTAAGTAACGATATTACTAATTTTGTAATTGTGTAGAGAAAAAAATGGTTAACAAATTATGCTTTTACCTCGGAAATTGTACAGATTTAAAAACCTGCGCAGCACTGCCATTTGCCCCTGTCTGTTCAAGGGGAAGTAAATGGCCCGATCCTTGATTTGGTTTATCGCTGACGATACTTCGGCATTTGCTCTGCTGACAGACTTTTGGCTAATGGCAATATACATATCGTTACCTATGCTATCTTGGTAGCCTCCAATGGGATAGAAGCGCAAAGCCGCCAAGACCTAAAATTAAGAGTAGTTAGTCGTCGGGGAACCCCTTCCCTTTGACTAACTCCCCGACGGCGACGACAATGACAACACGGGCGGATGATGACACAGTCGGAGACGACCACGACGTGGGGGAACCCCTGCCCTCCCCATATGCTTGTGGCTGGTTCTGACCAGCACAGGCCTGTCCACCCCTTGTCCCCCCGCGTCATCCCTTACGTCCCTCCCTTTGTCTCGATTAGCCAAGCTGCATAAATATGAGACGTTAAGCAATATCCAATCAATCAATACTACAAATTAACAGTTTGGTGTCATATTTACGGTCAATTAATTAGAAAAGTGAGCAGTTTTTGAACACTGTGCCTTGATAAAAACTATTACATATTCGTACTAAACATTTTGGTCCAAACCACAACCCGATAGGACAAATGATAGAGCTTCGAAGTGATCCTGACTTAACCTCTACGTTCTGCGTCAAACCTGGTTTTCTCGTGCTTAGCCAACAGTTTAAAAGCCTACTCGGTCAAGTCGTCACTACACCGTAAAGAATATCGCTCGAGTCTGGCTAACTTTTTTACATTTAAAGGTGCGGTAAAAAATCCGCTTGATCAGCAAATCCTGGTAATTCCACACACATTTTGGATCACCTCCCCCTTCTGCCCCACCCGACCAATTTTCACAAAACAAATTTGAATTTTGAATTTTTTTCGTAAGTTTACAGGAACACAAGCAATCAGTGGTGGTTACGTACTGCAAGCGGCCTGACATAGCACCAGCGCCGTTCTAAGGTCGCCAGCCTCCTATAGTTGATGACTCTTGTCCAGTAGCTGGTCGGCTTCAAGACAGAGTCGTTCGCACTCGTCTCCCGCCGAAGTTTAGGATGAGCGCAATTCGCTATCAGAGCTTCTTTAAAAATTTAAAATAATTGTTGCCAACACAATCTTATAAAATTACTTTAAACTACTTATTTGGTTGCAAATTTACTGTCCGTTACTAAAAAAATAAGCACTTGGGAAAAGTGCTCTGAAATCGACGATCACACATTCTTCCTTGGCATAAGGGTGCAAATCACAACACGCCAGGACAAACGATAGACCTTCCAAGTGATGCAGACTCAACCTCTGCATTCTGCGTCCAAGCCTGGTTTGCTCGAGCTCATCCAACAGTCCAGGTTCGTCAGACGTTGTACGCGGGGGAGGAGTTTCTTGACTATCGCTTCGATCTTCGGATGATCAATAATTGTATCATTCTACCTTGGCGCATTACTTTGCAATCGTCGTTTAACGAGATTTTTAAAATAATGAATATATGAACTGTTCAAATTAATTTACAAACTTACAAAGAAGACACATGGATGTAATTGTAAACATGGGTAGCACTAGCAGCAACTCACAAGTTGTCCAGTGGGTGGCGAGGATCGGAAAAAAATTAATCTAAAGGTATTTAGATAAGTGCACTAATTATAACAATCTGGTTGATTGAATATGTCGTCAAATATTTAAAAAAAAAGATCGTTGTTTTGTAATATAAATAAACTTATCTTGTGAATCAGCCTTATTATGATCCATCATTAAGTCTTCTCTCCATTCTCCATCACATCTTTGTCCATTTTCAAGCCCAAAGTGTTGCGATCCCATGGCGGGTGCAAACGCAGCAGCTGCTGCGCCTTAGCTGAAGCTGCAACAAGGTCACAACAACAAGGTTACAACTGTCCTCGTTACCCATGACGAGCATCGAACACATCTCTTGGACTGCCTGCAGCTGTTCACCCTGGTTGCCATTTGTTATTGCACAGGCATGTCCACCTCTTGTCCCGCCGCGTCTTCCCTTACGTTACTCCCCTTGGAATGATGTATACGTGGTGTTAACTCATACTTATAGAATTGTTTTATCTTGAAGGCGCGACAAATCTTAGCTGTTAAAGCGCCCGTAAACGGATAATACTAATAATCAGAAAATACGATCATAGAAGCATCTTCGTTGATTGCATTCCAACTGGTCAAATGAATCATTAGTTCAAGTTTCTTGCTGAAATTGAGTTTCATAATGGTCAAGGCCATGGTTGTAAGTATCAATGTCTATGTAATGGTATTGGCCTAACCCATTTTGGAAGAACTAAATACCTGTCTCCTTCAGCACATGGTTCAATGTTGTTGGCAGCTAGAGAATTATCTATTTCTTCATATCATAGAGAGTATGACAAGAAATGTCCACATCAGTTAAAAATGAACATAACGTCTTAATTGTAAATGCAATAAAAAATAATGTCTTTTGTTGTTTTGGTTCTTCCATCAGCCGTGGCAAATAATATGTCTTGACTAAACGTCCATATTAAACGTTTTATGTGAGATGACAATGTTAAACTATTTTTTCCCCTGTTAACACATATGTCAAGAATAGTCCAATCAAATTGGGAACCTGAATATCATTTTCAGAAACTTGGTCAGTGAGCATTGAAGACAAGAGGTCATCAGTGTTATCACCAGTAGCTATCAGCTCGTTCCTTTTCCTAATAGTTACAACGAACAAATGACCATCATTCGTCTTTTGTATCTGATCGATTTTCTCTCTGGGCCGTCGTCGGGGAAACTCGCAACCTTCTTGTTGTTTGGCCCGTGATAAGGGGAGTTTTTCTCCCTGAAACTATTGGCGAGCTGTGATTCGTCGTCAGGGAACTTTCCCCTTCCCTTTGACTACCTCCCCGACGGCGACGACAATGACAACACGGACGAATGATGACACAGACAGAGACGACCACGACGTGGGGGAACCCCTGCCCTCCCCATATGCTTGTGGCTGGTTCTGACCAGCACAGGCATCGTCTCGATTAGCCAAGTTGCATAAATATGAGACGTTAAGTAATATCCAATCCAATCCGAGTGACTCCTACCGCTAACTAGTACACCGCCAGTTAAGGCAAATGAAATCATGGAACGGAATTGACACTTAAGTCTGTAGGTAAGAAGAGTAAAATATATCAGTCGTGTCCCTTGTGTGTAAAGACGTCACCGCGGTGAAGTTTCTCATGTGGTCCCGATCATAACACGACTTTTAATAACCATAATGATAAAAAACAGTTATAACATTGCACAAGGATTAGGTCTGTTATTTAGCATTAAAAAACCCTACACTACATTGTCGCTTTCCTTTAATTCTTCAATTGCTACTCCTCACAAATGTAGCTCAAAAGTCAAAACGATAAAATTGAGTGGTAGTATTTACATCTACAAACTATTAGGTAAAGCCTCATGTTAATACTATTACAGGTACCAACAAATGGCAGGCACCCAGTAGGGGCTGGGCTACAGGCATATGAGTTTACAGAATAACATAGCTGCTACATAACAAAATGACAGGTTGTGAATGAATTGAAAACTAGGTGGTGTGGTTTCTTATTGATGGAACCTTGAAGGTATAAAAATGTGACAGTGGTAAAAAACCTAACCTACAATAAAATCAAGTCTACGCTTTTGTTTCTTGCTCCAAAGAGAATCTTTTCTGAGACTCCTTGACGTACCGCACATTTCTCTGCTGCTTGAAGCATTCTATCAGAACAGCGTTCCTGCGATGAGCATCAGGATGACACCCACAACGCCCAGACCGCACGCCCAACCGAACCATCCCGACAGTACTTGCTCACTTCTACGGAGATATGACCCTGATGACCGCCCAACAAGAGCAGCACAGGCTCCTCCGGTATGCCAAGACCGTACCTTTTGGACAAGCCACTTGCGGAACATGTTAAGATACCCAAGGAAGGCGTTTCTCGCATCCACCCTGATTCTGTGGTGGTTACGAACCATTCTTTTGGGATTTCTTTCTACATTTTCTCGGTCAGTTTTTTCTTGTAGGCAAAAACTACCAATGGCGGAACACTTTCTCCTGCCGCCAAAAAGTTACCCAGGACAGTAACGCCTTCTTTCTCTAAAGACATTAAGTTGCTTTGCGCATTGGTCTACAATGCTCCAGCATGCTCTAGACCTCCTCTCGAGTGAGACAAAAGTCCTTCAAAGTCCAACTCTTTACCTTCCCGTGGTTTGGCTTGTGAGTAGGGGAGTAGTGTATTCCCCAAAACTAAGGGCGAGCTCTGGCCGGTTGGGGTGCGTGTTGCAAAGAGAGCTCTCGCGCAACTTTTTATCACACCTTTCTTTATTCACACAGCCTTACTCATATTTATTTTCTTCTTTCACTTTTTTCGTCTCCATACTTACCGGCCCTCTCTGCAACGAGCACTCCTCCGTCCCCACCCAGTTTAACCCATCCTATCCATCATCCTCACTTCTTCCCATTAACCCGCTCGTCTTCCCTTACGTTCCACCCATTGAAAAGAAGAAAACATGGTGGTAATCCACTATTATGGAAAAAGAAAATTTGGAAGATTCCAATACAATTGACATGGGCACTGATAACTCTACTGTTAAGTGCCCTAAAACAACATTTACTAACTAACTAACTAGCTTGTGGGTAATCATGTCAGCCTCCGACAGAAGTCCAGAAACTCGAAGTTTCATTCCCTTCATGGACAGTTATGTCCTCGGCCTTGAATATGAAAGACGCAATCTTCTGGGTGGACGCTGCCTCGTCAAGACTGGCACCATTTCCTACCCATGTCAGCAAATGTACATGGTATACGCATTACAAAAGCGAAATTTGAATTTATAGATTTAGCACTAAGGGGGAACTGAATAGCCCGTATGCATGAGGACCAATTATCTGACACTTGAATCATCTCATGCCTTTTATACTTTTATATTTAATTCTTATCCTCTTATACTTTTATGTTTAATACTAAGGTCGTCGTCGGGGACTTTCTCCTTCCCTTTGACTACCTCCCCGACGGCGACGACAAAGGAAACACGGACGGATGATTACACAGACGGAGACGACCACGACGTGGGGGAACCCTCTCCTCCCCATATGCTTGTGGCTGGTTCTGACCAGCACAGGCCTGTCCACCCCTTGTCCCCCCGCGTCATCCCTTACGTCCCTCACTTCGTCTCGATTAGCCAAGTTGCATAAATATGAGACGTAAAGCAATATCCAATCAAACTGGTGCTGGGTGCATTCGGACGAGCCCCGTCCTCAGCCTGTATGCTGAGGCAGGAATGACCTCACTCGCAGAGAGACGGAACTACTTGTTGGGCAGATATGTATTGAAGATCCGGGCAATGCGTAACCACCCATCTCATGACGCTCTATTTGATGAGATATTTGTCCGTCACTTCGATACCAAACCTTTGGCGACCGTTCCAGTTGGATTACGTTGTAGACATCTTTTTATAATTTTAAATTTTGATGTGCCCAATATATTGAGTTTCGTTTTGAGCCGAAACCCTCCATGGATACTTCCGGAACCTGAAATTCGTTTCGACCTTTGCCGATATAATAATTCCACAACATCAGATGTAATTTTCCAAAGAAGTTTTCAAGCTATTTGTCACGAATACCGTACCTTTCAATTCATTTTCACTGATGGATCTAAAACAGGCTCGAAGGCTGGTTGCGCTTACTATTGTGGTGGCAGTGGTGTTGGTTTCAGACTTCATGACATGTGTTCTGTTTTTACTGCTGAAATGTATGCCATACGAGAAGCTTTGAAATATATTATGAAACAAAGATGTGGAAGCTTCATGGTTATTCAGATAGTTTAAGTGCACTTAAGGCACTCCACGTCATGTTCTCTACCCACCATTTAGTAATTGACATTCAGTTCTTCATGGAGAAACTTCATGCGAGAGGCTACAAAATCATGTTCTGCTGGGTCCCTGGTCATGTAGGTATCTCTGGCAACGAGGAGGCTGACTTGGCAGCCAAAGCTGCAACGCAAAAAGCTTCTACTGATTTTGACCTCGTACCTGTTCCTGATGTCCACAGTGGGTTCAAGAACCATATGTTGAAATTAGGTCAGGATTGTTGGAATGCTTTGCAGAATAATAAGCTGCGTCGTGTGATGCCCTGTCTTTCACTGAAGGTGCGACCCCCTTCTTCCATACTTTCTCGTCGTGAGAAGGTTTTATTGGCGCGAGTACGAATAGGGCACACACATCTCATCCATACCTATCTTTTTACCAGAGATAAGATTCCTCAAATTTGCGACACGTGTGATGTGTTGCTTTCCGTTCATCCGTTGTTGACTGACTGCTCTTAGTATGATGGTTTGAGACTTCAATTGAATTTAAATCTATCATATGAAGAACTTTTGTCTTATGAAAACAGTGAAAAACTTATCACATTTCTTAATCTAAGCAATCTGATCGACAAACTCTGATAGATCATATATATATATAAAAAAAACATCCATGAAGCATGTTGACTTTCTATTCATTATGACGACGTTGGCAACATTTTCCTGATTATGATAATGATTATGATTTGGTAATTTGGCATTTTCTACATATGACAACTTTAGCATGTATACCTTTTCCCGATTTGACTGTATACAAATATATCGACCTCAACAATTCTTCTCATTACAATGATTTTAAAAAATTTAACCTTATTAACCGGTTTTTACATTCATACATAGTTAACTAAATATCTTGGGAGGCGCGAATAATTTTTGCCGTTGAAGCGCCCTAAAACTACTAATACTAATACTAAGACCTTACGTCCCTCCCTTCGTGTCGATTAGCCAAGTTGTATAAATATGAGACGTTAAGCAATATCCAATCAATTGGACCAGGTAATAACACGAACGATGTGAAAAATAGCTTTAAAAACCCCTCAGAGGAATCTTTCAGCACACTTTTCTACGCAAATATGCATACAATCTTCATTTAATTTGGTATTATTATTGAAATAATGTTGTAAGCGATAAAATTGCATTTGGACCTTAATATAAAATGTAATATTAGCAATGACAAATGTCACAAGTGACTTATTACAAAGAAATAATTTTATGGCCAATTGCGGCCTAGACTCTTTGCCACTAGCTATAGAGCATTAATATAGGATGCTTTCTGCAAGCACGTCAATATGCTATTGACTCAGACTAAAGCCGAATAGAAACTGTAATGTTTCGTTCCTCGTTTCGTTGTTTCGTTCAGGTTATTGAGGGCACCCCACCGTGAGACCCTCCTTGGACAACTACACCGAGCCCCGCAGTTTAGTAGGGAGCTGGTCTTTCCCCTTCCCTTTGACTACCTCCCCGACGGCGACGACAATGACAACAGGGATGTATGACACAGACGGAGACGACCACGACGTGGGGGAACCCCAGCCCTCCCCATAAGCTTGTGGCTGGCCTGTCCACCCCTTGTCCCCCCGCGTTCCCCCTTAAGTTCCTCCCCTTGAAAAGTAGTATATATGGAAGTTACCCACATTTATAGGAATTTATTTTAGAAGATTCCTATACACTTGACATGAGCACTGATAACTCTACTGTTGGGTGCCCTAAACCAACAGTAACTAACTAACTAACGTATAAAATAAGTAAGGATAAAATCTTTATCTCAATCCTTACAAAACGCCAAAAATTAATATAAACGATATTAAAAAATATATATCGCACAATATTCTAACTGTCCTCGTCTGAACTCAGCACGTTATTGGATACCTAATAGCTACAATGGCTTTGTTTAGAAATTACGGTGTAAAATAAATAAAAATGCGTCGAGTCTAACCTAATTATGATAATAATAAACAAAATATAAATGAATAAAGAAATGAAAAGCAAGTTTCCATAGCAAATTCAGGAAGCCTCGTCCAAGTTTGGCGCATCCACGGCTTGGTGAATAGTTATGCCTAGTCGTCGTTGTCGTTCGGTAATGATTTTATTTTTAAGCAGCCTAATCTTGTTCGTCGTGTAAATGAAAGAATTTTATTATTGAATTCTTACGCCCAAAAGCAATAAGACCAGTAGGCATTCGTTCGCTTGAGCTGTTGGGAGAAATTGCACATAACATTACCTCTATCCTTCATAACGTCGTACGGTTCAATTCCACCATGGACGTTCTGCAAACTGACTTGAATCACAAAACTGTCTCGATACATAAAGGGTCTTACATCCAATACTCAATTTCAAGCATTATTTCAAGAAAAAGGTTCTCATTTTCATGACTATAGCTGCATCTTTTCAGATGGTTCTAGAATGGATGATTCGGTTGGTTGTGCTTATACTACTGATGCAAGTAACTTCACTTTCCACCTCCACCCTATGTTCAGTGTGTATAATGCTGAACTTTTTGCAATACTTCAAAGCCTACTATATGTCCAAAGGAGTAACGAATCAAAGTTTCTAATCTGCACAGACTCTTTGAGTTTCCTGGAAGCAATGTCTGAAATTTATCCAAGTCCTCCCATAATTCACAAGATTCAGATAATATTTACAAATCTTTCCTATAAACAAAAGTCTGTACTATTTTGTTGGGTCCCTGGTCATTACGGGATCTTAGGTAACGAAGAAGCAGACAAATGTGCAAAATTAGCATGCGAAAAGGACAGCATAGACTGTCAGCTAATCATTCCTTCAGATTTAAAAGCATTTTGTAAACAAAAGCTTAAAGAGCAATGGCAATATTCCTGGAACAAGATAGAAAAAAATTAATTGCGCCAAATCAAGAATAGCACGGCAGCCTGGATCTCTTCACGTCGCTCCTCTCGCCGTGAAGAAGTGGTTCTGGCTCGTTTAAGAATCGTGCACACATACCTCACTCACGGATATGTTCTAAGAGGTGAAGATCCTCCCATTTGTGATGAGTGTGGCGAAGTTTAAACTATTAAACACGTTTTAGAAACCTGTACAAAATATAGTAGTGAAAGAAATTAATTTAAATTAAAACCTTCCCTCAAAGAAATTTTATCAGACAACTCCACGACAAGCGATAATGTTATTAATTTCTTTTTTAAAGTAAACCTTTGAAATTCAATTTGAAATTCATATATATTTAGCAATCAGAAACTTGATGGGCACTGATAACTTTACTGTTTTGTGCCCTAAAACCCCAACTAACTAACTAACTAAGCAGTATCCAATCAATCAATTTAATTTTTCTGGGCCATCAAATTCCACCTCGCAACCTTCTCGTGGTTTGGCCAGTGATAAGGGGAGTTTTTCTCCTTGAAATTAATGGCGAGCTCTGGGTCGTTGTCGGGGATCTTTCCCTTATCCTTTGACTACCTCCCCGGCTGCGACGACAATGACAACACGGACGGATGATGACACAGACGGAGACGACCACGACGTGGGGGAACCCCTGCCCTCCCCAACTCTTGTGGCTGGTTCTGACCAGCACAGGCCTGTCCAGTGTCCACCCTTTGTCCCCCCGCGTCAACCCTTACGTCCCTCTCTTCGTCTCGATTAGCCAAGTTTCATAAATATGAGACGTTTAGCAATATCCAATAGAATGGCGAGCTCTAGGTCGTCTTCGGGGAACTTTTCCCTTCCCTTTGACTACCTCCCCGACGGCGACGACAACGATAACACGGACGGATGATGACACAGACGAAGACGACCACGACGTTGGGGAACCCCTGCCCTCCCCATATGCTTGTGGCTGGTTGTGACTAGCACAGGCCTGTCCACCCCTTGTCCCCTGCGTCGCCCCTTACGACCCACCCTTCGTCTCGAGTAGCCAAGTTGCATAAATATGAGACGTTTAGCAATATCCAATCAATTAATCAATATATTTTTCATTAAAAAATAAAGTAAAACATTAATTTGCTTTACTTATTACTAATATTGCAATTATTAAAATGGAGAGTTAACACATGCCATAATTAGTTCAGAAAGGCAGTTATATTCTCGGAAAATAAGACAATTTTGGCCATCAAATTCCAACTCGCAACCTTCTCGTGGTTTGGCCCGTGATAAGGGTGGTTTTTCTCCCTGAAACTAATGGCGAGCTCTGGGTCATCCCTTTGACTACCCCCCCGATGGTGACCACAATGACAAACGGACGGATGATGACACAGACGGAGACGACCACGACGTGGAAAAACCCCTGCCATCCACATACGCTTGTGGCTTGTTCTGACCAGCACAGGGCTGTCCAACCCTTGTCCCACCGCGTCATCCCTTACGTCCCTCCCTTCGTCTCGATTAGCCAAGTTGCATAAATATGAGACGTCGAGCAATATCGAAAAAAAAAAAACTGGCAGACTCTGCAGCATGTGACCTCTGTGGGCTATGGCTCGTTGTAGCATACTACTCATAACGTGTTACGTATATTCGTGTACAATGTACGTGTGGGCTAATTTTGTGCGTGATGTCTGGTATGTCTGGGCCTTCAAATTCCAACTCGACACCTTCTCGCGGTTTGGCCCGTGAATAGGGGAGTTTCACTCCCTGAAACTAATGGCGAGCTCTGGGTCGTCGTCGGGGAACCCCTTCCTTTGACTACCTCCCCGATGGCGACGACAAAGACAACACGGACGGATGATGACACAGACGGAGACGACCACGACGTGATGGAACCCTGCCCTCCCCATATGCTTGTGGCTGGTTCTGACCAGCACAGGGCTTTCCACCCATTGTCTCCCCACGTCATCCCTTACGTCCCTCCCTTCGTCTCGATTAGCCAAGTTGCATAAATATGAGACGTAAAGCAATATCCAATCAATCTGCTTCATTGAGTCGCCTGTGTGGAATTGTTAATACCGGCCGTTTCTTTTATGTTGGTTAATCCGTTTATCCTTATGTTGGCCTAATGTTAATTTTTATTATTCCTTTTTCAATCAGCCATCAAATTCCAATCGAATACCAGTGTGGTGTACTGTATCCAACGTCTTAATGTATGAAGGCCTAGCAGAGTTGTTAATAAAACTAGAAAAGTCCAATTTTGAGCGGATAAGTTCAATTGTCAACAGGCGCATTCCGAACCAGCCCTGTTATAGCCTATACAGCAAAGCAGGAGAATCATCATTACTCACTAGAAGGAATTATCTGATGCTTAATTATGTGGCGTCGTTTAAAGGTAACCCCAAAATTCCATACTACAATGGAGTTTCAGATCCCCTTTTAAAAAATCGTTATTTCTTACGTTTGAAAGCAATTAGACCAGTAGGCATTAATTCGCTTGAGCTGTCGGAGAAATTGCACATAACATTACCTCTATCTCATAACGTCGTACGGTTCAATTCCACCATGGACGTTCTGCAAACCGACTTGCATCACCAAACTGTCTCGATACAAAAAAGGGTCTTACATACAATACTCAATTCCAAGCATTATTTCAAGAAATACGTTCTCATTTTGATGACTATAGCTGCATCTTTACAGATGGCTCTAGAATGGATGACTTCGGTGGGTTGTGCTTAGACTACTGATGCAAAGCCGGTGGTCCCCTTGGTACTTTTCGAAAGGAGTAGCTACGTGCCGGTACCGTGTTTTCCCTCCTCCCTTCTGTTCATACTTCATCCTCATCTATCACCACTCATCGTCTCGATTAGCCAAAGTGCATAAATATCAGACGTTAAGCAATAATCAATCAAACCACGGATGCAGGTAACTTCACCTTCCACCTCCACCCAATGTTCAGTGTGTATAATGCTGAACGTTTTGCACTACTCCAAAGCCTACTATATGTCCAAAGGAGTAACAAATCAAAGTTTCTAAGCTGCACAGACTCTTTGAGTTACCTGGAAGCAATGTCTGAAATTTATCCAAGTCATCCAATAATTCACAAGATTCAGATTATTCTTACAAATCTTTCCTTTAAACTAGGGAAACGCCAAAGTCGTTGTTAAACGAGTGAGTGAGCTATGTGTTGAGTACCTGGTAACGTTCCCTTTCCTCCTCCTACCTTAGTCCTCCCTAGTCTATTATTGGCTAGAGTGGCGCAATATGGTCTTACAGTTGACGCGCCCTTATACCAACTAAACTCAAAACCCTATTAATTATAGGCCAACCTTTATAATTATTATCATCAAACTTAAGGCTCTACTGGACCCTGTATTATTTCATGCGTTGCAGTGGATCCGTACTTACATCGTACCTAACGACACAATTGAGATATCACAATAATTTTTTTAATTATACTCAGTAAAGACGTCCAATGAACGTGTGTTGTGTACTTTTTCCAAAATTGTCCTTGTTTTTTAAATAAAATTTGTTAACTTTTGGGGAATATTTTAACATTTACCTTTTTTTCGCGAAATTTTTTAGGCGTAACCAAGCACTTTTTGAGAAAGTACACAACACACGTGTTAATATACACCTTCAACTAGCATTCCTAAAAATCTGAGAATTTTTGAACAAAAGGTGTCCGCTGTACAATGGAAGTACTACTAATAATGAACCACTCTAACCTAACGGGGTAGAGAGAGGAGGGGCCCATGCTGGTCAGAACCAGCCACGGGAAAGGGGAGGAAGGAAGGTTTCTCACGTCGCGGTCGTCATCGTCTTTGTCATCGTTCGTTGTGGCATAGTCATCGTCGTCGGGGAGGTCGGCAAGGGAAGGGTGGAAGGTTACTCAATGTTTCTACATCAAACCACACATCTTGAAGAAGCCGATATCATCAAATCAAATACTGAATAACAAACCTTCAGCAGGCCAAGAGAATGTTCCTGGATCTGTGCTTACAAAAGTGGCAGCATCATCTCTCACACACTAGCATTTATCATAAATGCCTCCTTTTGCACATGGACTTTCCCCTCCCAACTCAAAAGTGACCAAAAATATACCCCTCAACAAGCAAACAACCGATATCCTAACACTTATAGACCAATCTCCTTAACCTCCTCATTCTCTAAAGTCTTCGAAAAAATCATGTACAACTTGTCTGTCATCCTTCCTCTCTAAACAAAGTATTATCGAAGCAAACACTACGGTTTACAGAAGGGCAAATCCACCATAACTGCCATCTTCTCATTTCTATCTGCACTATACAAGGCAATCGGATCATAGTTACTTGGCTATTGGAATATTCTATACGACTTGAGTAAGGTGATTGATACAAGCTAAGGATGGTTTTATACTCAAAGATACAAGTGATTATGTTATAATTCTCAAAACTGAAATGTGCCATCAAATTCCAACTCGCAACCTTCTCGTGGTTTGGCCCGTGATTAGGGGAGTTTTTCTCCCTGAAACTAATGGCGAGCTCTGGGTCGTCGTCGGGGAACTTTCCCCTTCCCTTTGATACCTCCCCGACAGCGACGACAATGACAACACGGACGGATGATGACACAGATGGAGACGACCACGATGTGGGGGAACCCCTGCCCTCCCCATACGCTTGTGGCTCCATGGTTCTGACCAGCACAGGCCTGTCCACCCCTTGTCCCCCCGCGTCATCCCTTACGTCCCTACCCTTCGTCTCGATTAGCCAAGTTGCATAAATATGAGACGTTAAGCAATATCCAATCAATCAATCAAGAATAGGATAGCCCTAGACTTTATATCATATAAAATGATATAACACTATATACAAAAGTGTAATCTAATCCTATCTTATAATATAATACTTATTTCGATTCTTTGTATAATGCTTGCATTTATTTATTTTAAAACTATTTTATTTATTTATTTTTCATTTTTATTTTTATTTTTTTAACGTCTATCATATTCAGTTGAAGAATTAATTTACAAAGGAGGAATATTGACACTTTGTGTCTTTTTCAAATAGAAAGTATCATTTCTAATATTTGTCATGTATTTATTACACGTAAACTGTCTAGCAATATTACAAAAATGTACTTGTATAATATACGTTACATTTGTTTTTATGATATGATATTATATTATATTAGGCCTCTATTATATTATACAATCATATGTCTCCGTGAGGGGCTGAGTGCTGAAGGGAGGGATGGAAGGTAACTAGGGCTACGGGAGAGAGGGGTAGAGGAAGGGAATATAAGGGTATGATAATCTAGGCGTAGGACGGTTGATTGGGTATAGTATAAAGAGGGTGGCTAGTGGTTGTGCAGGGGATGGTAGGATAGCTGTGGGGTGGTGTCTGAGGGGGTGCTGGGTGTTTGGATGGTGTCTGGGGGTATGATTAGTATTGGTCGAATAAAGGGAGGCCAGGTAGGCATTCCTCAAATCCCCATAAATAGAGAGATGAGGAAGTCTAACTGGTAGGGATATTTAAGGAGGAGGACACCAAGCGGGTTCTGGAGGCGTGGATGGGGATGCCTAAAGGGGGCTTAGAAGGGAGGTGGCTGAACGTGGGTCAGTAGGGGGGCGGCTAGTAGTACGTTAGGCAAGGGGTGGTTAGGAGGCTGCGTGTCGGGGACGTTAGCTAGTAGGTGGTCGTTAGGATGCCAAGTGGTTGGGGAACTGATGCGTGGGTGTCGATGGTTGATGCGTGGGTTTTGGGGGTTGGGGGGGGGGGGGTTGGTGGAGGGTAGTTGATTCTCTGTCGGGTGGGGTAGTTAGTGGTAGGGTAGCTGATGCTAGTGTGGCGATGAGGGGTTTGGTAGCTTGTGGTAGGGTGTCTAGTGTCAGGACGTTGAGTGCTAAGGTGTCTGCGGGTGTGTGCAGCACAAAACTGCGTTACTCAATGAACTTACTGTATTGTGTTCCAATTGACGGCCACAAAACTAAAAAAAGTTTGTAACATCACCTCCATCATTTAAAAGAAATAAAATGATAGTGTATTTAGAGATAGCATTTGCATTAATTCCACTTGTTTTGTGGCTTCGTGCAATACCTCTGACAGTGACACACCAGGAGCATTGTGTTGATTATGGTGCTTGCTAGTATTGCTGTCAGATTTAATCCATTTTGAAGCGTAATCTACTGTCTTTATAAATTTTAAATCACTTCCCACTTTTGACAGTTATGATTTTTTCAAATAGCAAGCTATTGAAGTTGTTGCTGGTTCCTCCCCGGGAGGGCAAGCGTTATAAAGACAGCACAAGATGCAACCACTATAGTTATTGTTGATGACACAGATTTGATGGTTCTGTTATGGAATTACTTTAATAAAGTAAGTCCGTTGCACAATGTGTTCTTCACATCAGAACCAAAGTCGGCAACAACAAAAAACAAACATTGGGACATTAAAAAAACCACTGAAACTTTAGGTGTTCAGATTTGCAAAGGATTACCATTCATTCACGCTATGACAGGATGTGACACCACATCCAGACTGTTTGGAGTTGGTAAAGCGTCTGCCTATCAGAAGTTCAAGGCAGACATTAACACATTTTCAGAAGTTTTTAATGACGAATTTGTTCAGAAGAAATCTTTAGTCGAAATGGGTGAAATGGCAATTGTTAGATTATACAATGGAAAACCACACACACTTTTGAACGAATTACGACTACACAAATTTACTGAGAAAGTGGTTATGGCCAGCAAAGCTATCCAACCTGAAACATTACCACCCACTGAAGCTGCCGCTTCGTTTAACAGCTTACGAGTTTACTATCAGGTCCAAATGTGGATAGGAAACACATCGTTGCAGGCAACTGATTACGGTTGGAGACTGAAAAATGGCGTTCTAACAGCAATCTACACGGACAAACCAGCAGCACCCGACCATCTGTTGGCTATCATAAGATGCAATTGCACCACTAACTGTTCATCTTTACGATGCAGTTGTAAGAAGCATGGACTGGATTGTTCGACCGGATGTGGTCAATGCAGAGGCATCGAATGATCTAACTCTTTACCACTGGACATTGATTTAGATGAATAGATAGGTAATATGTAAGTAATGCAAAATTAGTAAAAGTATGGTAATGGCGGCATTTTAAAGATCGCGTCTCCACTCTCCTGGCTTTTGGTTGCAGATGTTGGTGACACGATTGGATTGGATGACCTGGCTAGTGAAAAATCCTCCATGCCAAACTAACATTTTGTAATTTTTATAAAATATCTTCGTAAAGTATCTAATATTAACGCCACTTCAAAACGCTCTTCATAGATATCCATATTGACAGGGTCGAGTACATTACATTCTTAATTAGTTTATTATGTTAAGTTAATTAACTTTAATTTGTTTTATAATATTATATTATGAAACCATGGTTTGACCTGCATCTAAGAATACATTTTAAAAAAATGATTAAATACAGTTGTGCAAATTATTTTAATTAGCAATATGTACTGGAACTGTTCCGTGAAAAAAATAATTATGTGATTAAAAATAACGCTATTTTATACAATAAAATTAAGTTATCAGAATAAATATTACACCGGTTTGAATAATATGTTCTTTGAAGGTCGATAATGACACGGAATGACTTATAATCCAAGTATTTTTTTTTCCTTTTTAAGCTTGCCGATTAAAATTTGGGCGGTGACGTCATTAATTAAAAAAGCAGCATTGAACATTAATTGGATCGCCTAAATTATTTTTAATAGTTTTATTACATTCGGATGAAAGAAACAACACATTTAAAAGGCTAAATATTTTGTAAAATAACTTTAATTATTTAAAAAAAATTAATTAAAATTTTAATAAAAACAAAATGGCGGCTCAGATTTGAGTAAACTTTTTCATTTTTCTTAATATCATCACGGTGAACATGAATCGAGAAAAAAAAATTCTGTTGCAATTAGTTTGAGGTCAAAAGTTAGTATGATTCCATTAAAGAGACATTTGCAAACAAAAACATGTCGAATTAATAGATAAGCCAATCGATTTTTTTAAAAGAAAATGTGAAGGCAGAAAAAGGGGTACGGTTATCTTGCTGAAGTAGGCTTACAGTTTACACACATACCTCTGAAAAATCACTCGAGGCTTCATACGAAATTTCCCGTTTGGTTGCAAAAACAAAAAAAACACATACAATTTTGGAGGAACTAGTAATTACTGCTGCATTAAAAATAGCAGAACTAGTTTTGGATAAAAACGCTGTGGACCAAGTTAAAAAAATACCCCATTCAAATGACACGGTTTCACGAAGAATTTCGTAAATGGCGGCAGATGTAGTGCAGCAAGTTAGTGAACAAATAATTTCCAAAGAACAATTTTCCTTACAACTCGATGAATCAACTGACGTGTCAAATGACGCACAACTTATTATTTTTGTGCGTTATGTTGATGAACAAAAGGGTATTTCTGAACACATTTTGGGATTTTAGACGTTGAACGGTAAAACTACTGGAGAACAAGCCTTTCAAGTGTTAAATAAATGTATAACTGACAACGGACTAAGTTGGGACTGGTGTGTTTCCGTTTGTACTGACGGCGCAGCTTCAATGACAGGACGAAAGAACGGATTGATTGCATTTGTGAAGAAATGTAATCCTTTGATTCAGTGGAAACATTGTATTATTCATAGAGAAGCCCTGGCGTCGAAACATATCAGCCCAGAATTAAATGACACTTTGGCCAATGCAGTGAGAACAATTAACTTCATTAAAGCTCGTGCTCACAATTCCCGACTTTTTCGATTATTGTGTCGCGATATGGGCTCGGAGCACGCAACATTGCTGCTACATACTGAAGTACGATGGCTGTCTCGCGGAAAAGCTCTAACTCGAGTTTTCGAACTGAGGCGTGAAATAGAAACATTTCTGAGGGAACAACAGTCTGATCTCGTGAAATATTTATTTATATTTTTTTTGAAATATTTTTAGTTTTTAAGGTACTTTCCCGAAATCGAGTGGGACCAATCGGAGAGTGATTGGATTTGAATCCATTTTGCGACAAAGCAATTGAAGATGCTAACGTGTCTGAAAGTTTGAAAGAAAAGTTGTTTGAACCTTCAACGGACAGATCATTGTCAAAACAACACAATGAAAGTGACGTGGTTACATTCTGGCACAGTGTGAGACACGAGTACAGCGAGTTAAGAACAGCTGCTTTGACTGCCTTTCTGCCCTTCGCATCCACGTACTTATGTGAAGGGGCATTCTCAACATTAACGGTGGTAAAGACAAAACACAGAAACCGATTGGACCCAGAAAAAGACATAATAATGGCCGTAAGCACGTTGGAGCCCCGAATTTCCCTACTGATATCGAGAAAACAGCTCAAGTTTCACATTAGGTAAGTCAATGCGAGCTATTAATAGAAACGGTTCTAGTATAACAATTTGTCATTTGTGTATGTGCCAGTATGTACGCATGTTTATATATATATATATATATATATATATATATATATATATATAAACAATAATAATAATAATAATATATATAATATATATATATATATATATGACTGAAATACGTTTGATTAATAACAGCCTCATGAATTATAATAAAGAAAAATGTGGAGGAGTACGTGATAATTCGCGATGCCTTTAAGCGGTACTACCCCATAGAGAGGTTAAGGGTAAGGTTGAGAACCACTGATACAGAGGGCAGAAGCCCAGCGATAAAAGCAGTGTATTTTCGGATTTGCGAGACTCTTGAGGAAGTCGTGGCTGGGCACGGATGTTGCCGGTGTGTGTATTAACAGAGGGCGATACACTGACAGAAATTTTGCATTATTTTTAATGCACAAAATGCGTGCAGCATGCTGCACGCATTTTTGCATTAAAAATAATGTAAATTGTTTGCTGTTTTTTTTAAGCACCTCTTTTGCTTTAAAACTAATGCACAACACATTAAATTTTATCATTTACCTGCATAAATTTTAATGCACCAAAATTGAATTTTTTTCCACGCAGATTGAGTATGAAATCTCATCCACATATGTTGCATTGAAATTAATGCAGATTAGATTGAAATGTGTGTATCATGTACATTATTTTTAATGTATTACATGTGCAGTCATTTTAATGCACAATGTTAATGAAATTTTATGCTAATATATTGCATTTAGAATAATGTACATTCACCACAAAAATGAAGCTTCTTGTGCATTAATTATAATGTATTACATAGGCATTAGTTTCTATGCACTTTGTCCATGGTCTGTCAAGCCCATCTGATACAATGAAATTAATTATCTGCGTTCTAAATTATGTAAGTTTATCACATTATTTGTAATGCACATTGTGAGCTGGAATATATATATGCCTCGTTGGCTATATTACTTGGTGTACACTTTTACGTTTTAATTGATTCACATAACATGACACGTTTAATAAGATTAACGTGCGTTATTCTTGCCAATCAAAGTAGGCCTAAATAATAAGTGGTGGAACAATAATTAAAAATTGATTGAAATCACTCGTATAATCGTATACATTTTTGTGAATGTGAAAAACATAACAGTGACACCATAAAATAGTACAGGAAATGAGAGGAGCTCAATCGGAGGTAGAGAATTTCGTTAAGAAAATACTACTCTAACAATGGTTCAATCGAGATTAATAATTAACAAGAGTAGGGTCTATGTCCCACAATCACAAAAAAAACGAATTGGTACATGAACATCTAAGAACCAAAGTAAGATGTAGTTGTTCCTCAAGAAAGTAAAAATAAATAAACTAATATTACTTTTAAATAAATATTACATTTAATTTAAGGGAAAAACAGGTACATTTAAATACTGCATTGGGCATAAAAGGTTGTCAATCATAAGTAAAGCAATTAAGGTGGCCCAAGTGTCCATATTGCAAGTCTTGAAACTCTTGTTGTGCGGGTAGGCAAATACATAAGTACACATTATAATATGCTAAAAAATATAACTAGCAATCCCACGAAAACGGCTATGTTACTTGGATTCGTGAAGAATTTGCGGTTTAGGAATATTTATAAAAACAGAACACAGACTGAAAGGCTGGATAATAAAGCTCCCTCACCTGAAGAGGGGCAACTCATTTTGTACAGTAGTCCTATTCGTGACAATCGGCGCAAATTGATTCCGAGAATAAATCATATTCTAGTCTACGAAACTAGACGACCACTTTCAACAAGTCTCCACTAAAGTTCAGTCAATGGCATAGATATGATGAGAGATAAGTGACCGCTGTATTTGCCGTCTTCCTGGAACGATCGGGCCAATTTAGCGAAAAGAATGTCAAACTTGCATGCACAATGAATGTCAAAACACAATAGCTAGCTGTACCTGTATTTAATTACCGTCTTGTTGCCGAGTACATTTATAAAACAATTACGTAATAGTAGAAAATTATCGAAAGTTTTGCGAAATTTAGAAAAAGCTCCGAATTTAATGAAAAACGTTTTTTTAATTTTTTATGTACGACGAAAAGGAAGCAACTTACGAGTTAAAAGAACTGTTAGCACTTATAATCAACAATGTAATATAGGCATTTATGTGCATTGCAATTACAATTCGTTATCTATCACCAATAAAGGAACTGCAAGATAGCATTCAACATTTTATTGAAACACAAATTCACGCACCAAATGCAAATGTTAAATGAAATACACATTACTATGATTTTTAATTGCTTTAATTGCTTGCTATGAAAGTATTTGCAATAATTATTATTTTAAAAACCTCAACTGGTAGGCCTACTCGAAACCAGCACCCGAATCTTCCTTCGTACTGGTGCATCTATAATCGGTGTTACATAATACTAAGGCAAAACTGGTCAATTTTTGTCGTAGAAACACGATCAAAAACATAATCTGCATCAGGAAAATGAACAAATTTCAAATACAGTAAAATAAATACTCTTAACGATTGAGTTTATTTCAAAGAGAAAAATCAGCAATACAAAACACAAAACAAAATAAAATAATCATAATAAAATGTTGACCGGATGACAATTATCGGATTACCTGTCTAATGGAGCGGAACAAGCAGCGCATTATCATATTCACTAATCTGAATTACTGGCCCGGTGCTCGAGTTTGAATAGAGATTGCTCTACTGGGCTTTGCTCTACCTGGAAAGGTGATGTAAACTCTGGCGGGGAAACGATTATAAATAATTACGAAATAAATCTATATTTTTTTACCCCAGAATAATCCCCTGTTTTGACATATACTCAAACCGTGTCTTACTTGGCCCAGTACCTGAGCGAGACCCTTATTTTAATTACATCCGGTCCAGCTTGCGGTCAATGAATAATCCCTAGGAAATTCTGGTAACTGAAATAATGAAGTAGTCAATAAAATCACAGTTTTTATAAACTATAATTTTATACAAAAAATAACTTGAAATTGTGTTTAGCTGACAGATAATACATTCACAAATATACCACTTTTTTGTTCTTCTTGTAGCTCAATTTTAAGCCATTTATTTTTGCAACGTGGATTGAATAAAAGTTGCTAAAATTGACCTACAAGAAAAACAAAAAAAGCAGTAGATTTGTCAATGTACTATCTGTCAGCTAAACACAATTTAGAGCAAGACTTTTATAAAAATATAGTTTATAAAAAGTGTGATTTTATTGACTACTTCATTATTTTAATTACCAGTAGTTTCTAGGGATTATTCATTGACCACAAGCCGGACCGGATGTAATTACAAGAAGGGTTTCGCTCAGGTACTGGGCCAAGTAAGACACGGTTTGAGTATAGTTGTACCTATTTTAAAAAATTGCAAAAATATATGCCATAGGCCTACACACATCGTGCGGAAATCCTATTTACGACTTTTGTGAATTAACTACGTTCCCATATAAAAAATTTAAAATGGAAGGCAAAATATTCTGAAGCCAAACAACCACTGGGTATCATAACGTAAAATTGCATCCGCCATTGATTTGTATTGCTCAAAAGTTAACCGGAAGACAAACTTCATAATTTTGAAATAAAATTTCAATCTTAAGTTATTTTGAATTTAAAGGCTACGGCCAGCTAGGCAAACAAAACAGGCATTGTCTTTAATCGTCACGTAGGCTTAAGCTAAACTATGAACGCAAAATAATGTTTTGGTTGCAGGCTTTCCAAAAATCGCTGTTTAATATTTTTAAACATGGCTATAGAAAAACACACGCATTGTAGGCTGATAAGTGACAGATAACGTGCGGATTCAATGGATTGAATATTACACCTTGTGACCTTCTTATGTAGGATTTTCATTATTGACGGTCGGATGCTCCATCATGACGTAACTACTCTGAGAACACTGGAAAGAAGTCGTCGAAGTCTTGCTAACTTCTCCAATTCTCCTCACAGCCAGCCATCCTTACTTGTGGACTGAACCGCGTTGCCCGGTGTAAGCAGCGAGTTCGGGGACAAGTCACATAACGTTATGTCACAGTCATGTCATCTTCTTCCGCTTTCCTCCAGTGTCGTATCATCTCTTCAGAGGTTGATTCCAATGATGACCTTAAAAAAATGAATAAGTAAGCGACTTAAAATATAAATAAAGGCATACGAATGGGCAAGGAAGTCGATTTTATCAATCGATATTTGTTATTGACAAAATAATATTCCGATTATATCCCCAGTAATGTTATCATCCAGTAAATCGATTTTTTTTCTATAGAATCTATAAAAATAAATATATTGATTTTAAATTTTTAAATAGCCCCCACTGTTTTCAACGCAGGCGAGTGAGTTGCACCCGTGCAGCCAATCCGTGCAACATTACGTCATCACGTTTAATCCCATGGGCCGCATTTCACGACCAGGCATTGTGTTCTCATGGTATTATGTTTTTGCACTGCAGCCACTGCAAATTGCGATGGAAATATTTCCTCTTTAAAGTTTGTTCATTATTATTTATCATGAATTTTATATCTCAATATTTCGAACGAATCAATGGTATTGTCCAGCTTTGTAAATCAGTTTTTATAAAAATTACTATAGAATATTAAATTAGTAAACAAAAATCGATCTCGTTGTAAAACGAACACATTTTTATTTGGTCAATTATTGATTTGTAAGTCTTTCTATATTATTGATCAGTAACAATCGTTTTTCGATAACTTTTTAATATCGACAAGCCCCTACTAAATACACTCATTCACAGTTTCGATTTGCCATCACTATTCACCACTGCCTCCTAGATGTACGTCGTGGCTGGAGCCACGACGAACATCTAGGAGGCAGTGCTATTCACATTTATCTCATTAGGGTCCAATAAATTTAGCATCAACGTTTCCGTAAAAAAAAGGATTTATATCCATTAATCTAGCATAGAATAAGCAAATAATAATATTATTCTTTGTTTCAAATTTGTTTAATGTAAAAAATACGTGTGACAAGTCAATTTCTGCCTTGACTGGAATACAAAACTAAGCCTGCAGGCTGGTATATAGGTAATTCCATTCCCCACCCCACCCCACTGCTATTTGAGCGAGCAACAGTTTTTATATAGTCGTTGCTTAGCAGGATACACATTTAATTACAGGTGAGAGATTTGTAATGCCAATTTGAACATATTTTTCGTTTCTCCGTTTTCTCGTCGTTTCCCCCCAATTATTCCTCGAACATGTTATTGTACGAACGGAAATAAAAAGGCCCAAACATGGCAACGCCGGCTTTTTATTGGACTAAACTCTAAAGAATGGCCACTCGCAATTTTTAATTCGTCGACAGAATAGTAATTATCTTAAAAGAAAACAATATTTACATTTTTTGTGGAAAATTGATAAACTGATATTCCTATAAAATTAATAAGTTATGTAGCATATTGACAGTTGACTAGAAAATGGAGACATGCCCAATGTAATTTTCTTGAATAATAGATCGGAAAAGTTTTCGACCAAATTATTATGGCAGGAAATTAGGTTAATTGTGGAGCGTAAAGCGTGATCTTACCGAAAACCTCATTTTGATTACTAGAAAAATAGCTAGAAATTTATGTTTTTCGTCTGCTCGCTCTCTACCGGACAAAACAGCATATTTATTTATTTAACTTGATTTACAAAAGAAGGACCACAAAAACTTAACATAATTGTACATATAAATGCACATAATAAAAAAACAGTAGTTAATTAACCAACTGAAAACTTTGAAAAACTTTACAACAACAATGTAGGCTTCAATAAGACAATATTAATTAAATCATTTTGAAATGTATATTACAAATTTGTGAAATATTTTTCTCGACGCATTTTTCATTCAGGTTTCGAAATCGGACGTCGAAAAAATATAAATCACTCATTTGAATTAAAAAAATATGGAAGATTTTCCAAATACGCTCATCCAACAATACGACTATTCAGAGTACAGACTGCTAATTAAACAAGGCCGAATCAAGCCCTGACTTATGGGGGGGGGGGGCGATGTTTTGTAGGGCTCCCCACATGTCCTAGAGTGGCTCATTATGAGTGACCTAACGGTTGACGCGCCCCTAATCCAAATAAACCAAACTTATGCGAGCATGCATAGAACCCCCGTCCCTTGGTATCATACGGCATCAATATCATACGCTAAACATGCATGCACGATGCACCCTATGATGCACAAAGGCTGTGTGGATGTTATACACGGGAGCAAAACCGAGTAGTTATTAATCAGGTACGATGATTGAGGAGGCAAAGATAAATCGCAATCAGGTACATGTCGCGCCACCACAATGGTCAGCGGATAGAATTTAAACGGCGGAAAGGATAACAAGTAGTATTTACAAAATACAAGTTCGTTCAAATTCTAAATCAAATAAATATTTTGTGTACCTTACATAAATTTGTTTGGTACTTGTTTATTATAGAGACCCCCTCGAAAAGGAAAGTATGTTAGTGGGGTTGGGGGGGGGGGGGCATTAAGTGCGTTGCCGTGGTCAGCTATTTTTTTAAATTTGCTTGCAAGTAGGCTACAATTCATATAAATACACTCACATACACATTAGTGGGTTGAGTCGACCGGGGGGTGGCGGCGGGACGGGATATGGTAATGCGTGTGGTGGCGATTGCGAGCAGTGCCCACGACCGCGGTCACCATCCATCGCCACGCACTAGCGTCGTTGATGGGCATGGGAAAAGAAAGGCTTGGTTGCTACAAAATACGATTGTTCCCAAAAAACAAACAAATATAATATATGACGTGCAAGAATAAACTTACTTGTGACAAATGAAAACAGTAGTACTAACCTGTGTGGCTGTGGAGAAGATGCAGACATGGACATCCATTCCTGGTGACTGGTACACTTGCTTCTTGCTGTCACAACATTTGCACTTGAACTACACTACACACAGTTCGCAGCTTCCGTTGGAAGATTCTAAAAATGCCACTGCCCCCCACTCCTGCCCCTTTGTATAAAATTCAAAAGCACAATGCATGCGACGATGACAGTTGGACCGGTCAGACGCGCCTGTCGCCGCAGGTAATGAAGGATTTTCCAGGAATTTAATATCAATGGAGTGCATTGAGTAGATGAACCACACTTCTGTGGTGGTGGTTACTATTAAATATTTGGCATATCATTTGAAAATCTTTTTACCAACTTACTAGTTCTAGTAAAACAACCAATATTTTCCGTTCCAACATGACTGTTACTTGTTATGTGGGCGTTCGTAATAAAATATTACTGCCCTTTGAAGTAGGGGATTTCTAAAAGTATTTTGTTGAAGACTCTTCCCTATCGTCGTTACCCCGTACACTCTACATAAGTTCAGTTTCTATTTCTAAATATCGACATTTCTAGCGTTTTGCGATTTTTAATACACAGGGTAAGGTTTTGCTGTTACTTTGAGCGATTTTGTCTGTCTGACAGTCAACAGAGCATAATACTCACACAATGCCAGCTTATTTTATTATTTATGTCGGAAATTAATTCATAACTTAGATAATCAATTCAAATATTTGTTATAGATGGGAAAGACCGCTCTGAGTCATCTCAGTATGCGTATGAGTTATTAACCGCAATAAAAATTACAGTTAAAAAAATATTAACATGACGAATCTTAATTTCGGTTTAGTAAGACCTTAGAATGCACTTACTTTAAAGATCGAAGGGTCGGGTATCGGGGATGAAATAGTAGCTGTCTACAGCATATACTACAACTATATTATTGTTAGCATTTTTACTATTTTATTTCTTATGAATGACGTTAAATGAGAAAATTGCTTATTGCACGGAACAATTGAAAAAATAACTCTGAGCATCATTGCCATTAAAAGACAACAAGTTGACTCGTAAATGGCACTACGTATTTAATAATGATAATAATAAATAATAATAATCAATGCTTTCAGTTTGCGTTTCTTGTATCACCTTCCAAGAATCGCTAATCTTACAAAAGCCAGATTCAAACCAAAGAAAAATTACGTGCGGCACATCATGGATTTGATTAGTGTGTGATGCATGCAGTGCGGTGCAAAATATAATATTGCATCTCAAATAATATGCGTCGCATGTTATGCATTTTGAAATTTGATAGGCTTATTTGCCTTCGTATCATAGTTAAAAACTCCATGGTAAGATTATACCATTGAGTATAGAACCTTTACCCAATGATTATACCTTTGCTCTTCAGGACACATCAAAGCGTAGTGATAAGTCGATCAAAACTACAATATACATCACACATTTGGAGCGGAGTCAACTAGACAATGTGTGTGTGTTACTACAATGCAATGATTGCATTGATGTGACAACTGACAACACAATAAACATTAAAACACTAAAACACTAAACATAAAATACATAATCAACAACAATAATGAATAATTAACATTTTATGTGTGAAGTAATTAAACCAATTATTACTGTGCCAATCCGAAGCCAATGTTCAATATCCGAAATCATCTTCCTTTTAATTAACTTCCCCTGGGGATACTTTAAAATAGTGGGTTTAATAAGATCACACTCAAATCCCTTCAGATTATCCTTGTATTTTAAGTATGAACGATCTTATGATCTTATGTCGAATGCATTACACTTTGCTACTTTTGTGCATGATTGTTGTTTCACACCGAGCCTATGGGCTCTTATTGAAAGAATGATATTTTGTCTTTGGGGAGGAAACTCTTTTTTACTTACAGATTGAGTTGAAGTATGAACGACAAATTTAAATTTATCGTGGGAAAATTGCCCAGGGTGCCTACTAGGTATCGTGTAGGCCTTTTGGAATTCGATTGTGACGGTATGTCCGAGGAAAAACCACTGCCTCCGTATGCTTTTTAATTCATTGTCTGTTGAAATGTATTACTAGACTTGCAGGCTCACTTCATATGGCACATTATACACTTAGATATATAAGAAAACACAAACTATTCTTATATATTATGTCAGCGTCAGTTCTGTTCCATCTAGCAGATTGCGGTTTATAATATCAATAACAAAAGGACCTCGGAATGTGAGAGAAGATGCGAGACTGCAGAGGAATGTAGCCTACTTGAATCATGAACTTTTTAACCACAACCATATTGCCCAACTAGCAACTACCATACTTAGTACTTAGCATAATGTTTTTACTCCAATAAGTAATTAAATCAAACAGCGTTTCAAACAATTACGAAATCCACAATTCAAAGCAATAATGTTTTGTAAAATACAAACTGTGTGAGGCGGACTACTGTCTCGTGTCTGTCTTGCATTCATGCGTGCAATCGCGGTCTTTCACCCGCACTAGAATAGCACGTGATTCAAAACCAATTCATCATGTACATTTCTCCTCTTTGACTGTCAAATATTTTACTAGGTTATTTCTACATTTTAACATTCACTGTTCAAAATAAAATAGATTGTATTTAATATAGTTTATTTTTAATCTTCTTACGTATAAGCCATCTAATAAATAAATACATTTCTATTAAATAACCATGTTAAATATCCGTTCCAGAATGCTTCAAATGTGACAGCCTTCATAATAATAGTTTCCTCCACTGTACGAAGAAGTTTTTGTTTTAACAATGCCGAAAATATTGTAAAATTATTAATAATTGCAGCATGGTGAATAAAATATATGCTCTCAATAAAAAATAATAATTGATCAAGTATATCTAAGTGACCAGAATATCTCGATAACGTTTTGTAAATTACAGTTTTAGTTTTGATCATCTTTTTTCCCCTTTGGCGCCAATGTGATATTCAATTTATGAGTCGTATTTGTTGTCAATCAGAAGAGCTCCATCTACCATAGATTCCACACACTGTTCTGTAGCTGCGAGTTTTGACATGTGCAGCTAGGAACGCTAGTGTAGTATGACGAACTACGACTCCCGGAGATCAACGAACGTTTCCGAAAGAGAATCACGCACTAGTGAATTACTTTTCAAGCACAATGACAACTCGGGCCGTTCCGGGAGACAGCCGAGTATCTCCGAGCGCCGTTTCACGCACGCTGCATTGATTCTCTCGCGTTTGATTGGCTATCCCGAACTCTCAAGCTAATGTGACTGAAAACACACCGAGAAAGCACCAGCACTTGAATAACCACGCGCTACATGCGCCTGGCCGTGCATTAAAAATGCGGTCTTTTCTAACAGTGTAGCCCAGTACAGAGGGCCGAGGCCCAGTTGAATAGTTGAGTCGTTGATTAAGAGGGCAAGTAGCCCAGTTTGTGTGTTCAATAGAGGGCAGAAGCCCAGAGATGAATTCTGTGTTTTATCCGAAAAGCGAGTGTTCATAAAGTACAGGCGCGAGCTACCACGATAAGTGGCTACGGGAAGAAGGCTGACGCAATCGCCATTTATAACCGTGCTAGGTTTGAGATTGAGAGTGGTTATTGGCCATTGGTTTGAATTCAGTTTTCAAAAGAATAACTCGTATTAGTGTGACAAAAACCGGGTTTCTACGAATGAATAACTTAACCTTGAACATTAACCATTGCACATCATCGGAGACTCCCGCACTCTGAGAGAGTCAGGCGGCTGCGCGCGCGCCACGCAATCATCGTACGTTCGGGGCTGCCCATTGGTGGAACTATCACTGATAAAAAATATCTGTTAAGATTACTAAAAAAAATCTAGGAAACTCCAATGCCTAAAAAAATTCTAGTTAAATATACCGAGTATTTCTTAGTAAATTTACATAGAAAATAACAGTAAATAATACAAAGTATTTGTTAGAAATATTACTAACTGTTAACTTGTAATAGATACAAATAAATTATTTGTAATATTACTTGCTATTCACCTGTAATAGATACAATGAAGTTTCCCGCAAATTAAGACCAAAACCACCTATGGAATTAACTAACATAAGGGAAAAATAAACAGTTAAAATTAATTTAATAATTTAAACATTTACGAAGTGTATAATAGTATCATGATAACACCCTTGAGGTAAATCATAGCAAACTATTGAAAAATATCACCTGTGGAAGTCGCATGGTACCCTGAGAACCCAACGCGAACAATAGACAAGATGAAAAATAAATGATCACCAGGAACATCTAGTGGCAGATTCTGAAACCATGTCTAATTAGTAACAATACAAAAAAATAATTAGTATCAATTACTAAAAATGTTGATTTTGTTGGTTTTACAAAACAATTTACAGTATATATACCTACACTTGATGATGATATTGATGATATTTTTTTGTAAGGCTAACAATATTTTTTATCAGTGAGCTTCCCATTGCCAAGCCGTCCAGTTGGGCAAAGAACATGTCTTCAAATTAAAAGTAGCATGACGTCACACATGCAGTCAATAGTTCAAGGATGCTTTCAACAGGTAATTTTGTTCTATCAGAAAGAGAAGCGTCCAAAGAAAGTTTCGGTTTAATCAGACCTAGAGTCTAAGTCTTTAAAAATATATATATATGTTATCAAAATGTTAAAAGTTTTGTCGCCCCCAGTCCTTCAGGCTGGGATTTATGTTCTCTTTGCTTTCCCAACCTATCAACCCTTTTCCAGGTTTGCATATTTCTTAGTCTTTGAATAAAGGATCAAATTGATTTGCCGCCTAATAGAACGTTTTGTTTCGACATCCATTGACCTCAATTCGGCAGCATATATCCATGTTGCCTTCAAATTCCAACTCGACACCTTCTCGCGGTTTGGCCCGTGAATAGGGGAGTTTCACTCCCTGAAACTAATGGCGAGCTCTGGGTCGTCGTCGGGGAACCCCTTCCCTTTGACTTCCTCCCCGACGGTGACGACAAAGACAACACGGACGGATGATGACACAGACGGAGACGACGACGACGTGGGGTACCCCTGCCCTCCCCATATGCTTGTGGTTGGTTCTGACCAGCACAGGCCTGTCCACCTCTTGTCCCTCGCGTCATCCCTTACGTCCCTCCCTTCGTCTCGATTTGCCAAAGTGCATAAATATTAGACGTTAAGCAATATCCAATCAATCAATCAAAACTCTCATCAATTCGTTTTTTCAGTCGGTGCTTAGGACCAAACAGACTGACGCACTAATCAATACCAAAGTTTATTAAAATAATTTTTGCCATTGATGTATTTAGAACGGTCTGTGGCGTACACATGCCATCTTTTTAAAGCCCAGACAACAAAGGATCGGCGCGCGCATCGTGTGGCCACCCCACCACCTCGCAACATAACCAATCACAGCCATGCAAGCAAGGAGAAGAGGCCGCCTACGCTTACGCCTTCCCCTTGCGTGCATGGCCGTGATTGGTCATGGGCACTGACTGCCAGAGAAGGAGGCGGCCTCCTTCTCTGGCAGTCAGTCTGTTGTTCTTGTTTGAGGTGGATGTGTTTTGTGTCCTTTCGTCCTTCTGTTCTAACATCCTCACATCCTCCAGCCTCCACAGTACTTGGAGTTAGCTTCTATTCCTGCTGAATGTGTTGTTTGAACAAGTCTTGTCTGTTTGGTCCTCGCTACAGCTACAGCTACAGGAGATGGAGCGCTGTCGACTCTTACCTACTCTCGCACTCTTTTCACTATAGCACTTACAAAGCTGGTGTCTAGTTTTTTGCTGCAGCTGACTCTTATATATTGAAGCTGTGCTAAAACCCGAGTTATAGGGTCCTCTCTTTTCATGTCATTATGTCTCGTGTCATGTCTGTTTACTTCAGGATGTTGTCTGTTATGTCTAGCCTGAAAAGTTTAGTTCTCTCTTTATCCTGGCCCGTTTGTCTGTGAAGCACGCTCATTTAAATGAGTTTCTGGGTCTCGCCCTACAAGAATAATAACAACTTATTTTCTAAACTTACTGGTATAGGCCTACTACAACTTATTTTCCAATCTAGCATGAGTTAATGTTGCGAACAATTAACTTATTTTGCATAAATTAATCATAACAACAATTTCTATAAAATGGTTATTTTAATTCAATATGTTCCTGATAGTCTTTCAAGTATCTTGGCTCGCTGACCTCCGCCCACACCTGGTAGACCCTGGCACTTCCATTTCTGTTTTCACGGGACTGAATTTTCTTTTCTCTGCTCCCATACAATTGATGCCGTCTTGAAGTCAGGAACAAGAATAAAGACGTTTCAACCGCGGAAAATGATTTAGGTGGTAGATAACGGAGTTCAAATGCACGTGCTCACGGCATCAATGCTTTTGCTAAGATGTATTATACTGTTTTCATACGACCATTGAAATGCGTAAAATAACGTATTCGTTTTACAGTCTACTTTATCAGTAACAACTAACAACTGATTTTCAGTGGGCCAAGCCAATCCTTCGGTACCGACGCGTGAACATGCGCCAACAAAAGATCGGTGGTATTAGATACAGGAAAACGCGACCCGTGTGAGACGCCAGGATCAACAAGATAACATCTGATCAATTATGTGTGTTAACAAATAAAATAAGTTTTATCTACATCCAGTGAGAAACGTAGACCTTATAGTAATTCGTACATTACGTTACGTCGAATTATGGCAACAATTATCGAAATGTCTGTCCTGTAGATATGATCAAGACAGCCGAGTCCTATCAAACGATTTTACTTTTCTTGCTATTATCATGATAAAGAACGATACACTATACCTTAAAAAAAATTTAATGTAGTAGTCTAGAAATCATCATAAAAATCAACAGAATGCGATATACATATTAAAATGTAGTTAAATTAATTTAATTTCTGATTCCGTCCGCGGTGGCACATACTATTGTGACGTTGGCGAATTACACTACAGGAGGAGGACGCGGATTCGAATCCCTCACAAGGCATTGTTTTTAAATTGTCCTTCACACTCATCTATCATTACTTATCATTTCGAATATCAAACTTGAAATAAGGACATTTTACAACAATATTCATCAACATTAATTTCTGATAACGAATTTTATAGAATTCTTTCGGCAACGATTTGAAAAGCTGTAAGCAAACCTCGAATAGCAGATTGTGTTTATGTAATCTGATGACAAGCACATCCGGTGTCCAGATCCAGCCCAATTTACCTCCCCTACTTGCTTCGAGGCAGAGACGATCTTATTTCGCTAGGGAGCGCCGGAAAATGGAGCCAAAATTGTGCTTTGTAAGGTGTTCGTACTTTTCGTACTACGTCCACATTTTTCGAGCGATAAAAACAAGTTTTTTTGCATATTTAAAACAGTAATGTGAATCTTAGTACGTTGGCCGATTTTTCAATTTCGCTCCTCTTTGGTCACACTAAGTCAGTAAACTTTGACCGGAAATGAACATTTTTTTGACATTTTCTATGGACTTTGACCATTCGCGGGGAAAAATCTATGGCTTAAATGGGAAAAAGGCCAACGTGCTAAGATTACAAATTTAGTTACCTTTCAGGGGGAAAAACAGAATCAAAATATATTGATTTTCCTGCCCGTAGTTCGAAGAGTACGAAAGTACTGCACATGACGCGCTCAACTTGGTGTTTGAATCGCACCCAAGCCTCTTTAACGTCTCATAAAACTCCTTCAAAGAAAAATCATTAAAATCTGAAACGAAAACATAAAAAACTAATTAAAAAAATTGTTGAACTTGGTCAAAAAGAGAACACCGTGTACTTTTTGGATGAGCGTAGCGAGCGTAGCGAGCGAAGCGAAGATTCCATTTCACTACACTGGAGAAAAAAATCCGGAATGTTTTTTTTTTTTTTTCTTTTGTATTTTTGTCTGTTTGTCCACACGATTCCGGCTAAACCGATACTCCGATTACGATGAAATTTTATGGAGGCCTTCGAAATCTCTGAACTTAGAACTGCCACGTTTTTGAGCACAATCGGAAAATTTTTTTCTCATGAAAATCGCAATTTTACGATTTTTTTCAATTTTTAAAAAATTTCTTCGACTTATAACACCTACATGCTTTATCCGATTTTTATGATTTTTACACAGAACCTTTATTTTATGAATTAAGATATTTTTGTGAAATTTGAGCGCAATTGAAAAAATATTTATCAAAAAAATCGAAATTTTACAGGTTTTTTCTTTTTTAAAACAATTCTTTGACTTATAACACCTACATGCTTTATCCGATTGTAATGATTTTTTCGCAGAACCTTTATTTTATGAATTAATATATTAGTGTTAAATTTGAGCGCAACCTAGAAATTATTTCTTATAAAAATCGCAATTTTACGATTTTTTTAACAATTACGATTAATTAAAAAAAAATAAAAAAATTAAGTTAATTTTTAATTTAATTTAATTTAATTTTAAAAAATTTTAACTTAGTAATGATTTTGCCACAGCACAACAGAAAATTCACATAACGCATGGCAGCTCAATGCACCAATTACGCTCATCCAACAACGCGGCGGGACTTAAGCGTTTTCCTAGTCTATAAGATTTCAACGTTTCAACTTATGTCGTAGGTTTTCTCGAAGAAAATTCACCACTGATTCTAATGGATTTTTGGATGGATGATTGTGGATGGATGATTCTAATATTTTCACAGTTTATATTCCTACTTGTTATTTTAACAGTACTGTAAAGCATAGAGCTCACAATTTTTATTATCTTGAGGTAAATTTTACGCTGAATTTGGGATATAAAGTACTTGCTGG